>OVBJ01000131.1:3450-92907 GCA_900406535.1 Noccaea bulbosa | reverse complement strand
CCGGGAACTTGAGATTCAAATCCCCCTTCCTTTTGTGCTTCCGCTCCATCATATTCTATACTCATATTATTTTTCTACTTATGCAAGATTTGAACTTCTTGTTCTCGAGTATGTTTTATGGCTCGGTGTATTCATGACAAGGGCTGAACAATCTCCTTTTACATTTCCTCCTGGAGGAGTATGAACCGCTGTTCGTGAAATAAACCGAATCGAGATAGAGCTTCTTAAGTGATGGAAGAGAGACATCTCCAGGAAGTATAACCCGAAACCCTTTTGCTAGTTTCAGCTCAACCATGTTCTTGCAAGGAAAGAAGATCTCCAGAGGCACTATATTACCGTATCCACCGATTACGTCTATATCAAGATTCAAGAGACCATGTTCCAGCGCTTTAGTCATCCACCGGTTGACATGACCCGAATCGATACTCTTTCGAGATCTTCCTCGTGGGGAATTTGCCTGACCGGGCCAACACTCTATCCACAAAATCGACGTAATCTGCTCCTCTTCCTCCACACACTTCTTCCTCATAATCTAAACGAAGGTTCGTTGGCAAGGCAAACAGATAACGCCACCGCTTTGAGAGAAGAGATGTGAAAGCAGGTTCTCTTATCGGAAGGATAGATATAATGTGGCGAAGAACATCATCTCCCAGATCGTTGAACATATTCATATCCATCCTTTTTTGCCAAAAACACTAAAACCCTCAAAAACTCCTAATAAAACCTTTCAAAAGGGGTTTCAGCGACTAGGTTGTTACAGAAAAACCTAATTATAAAAGGTTCCGAACCGATGGGTCGGGTCAGTGAGAGAGTGTTGCTAGGGCTAGGCNGGGGAAAATTTTTTTTTTTTTTTTTTTTTTTTTTTTTTTTTTGTGGTAAAAACTAGACAATATTCTTGAACCGAATTGTAAAATAACTTGAATAGACAATAGAAATCTCTAAACCGATGCAAAGAACTTCGTACGCATTTGGGCCGATAATGGCATAAAAACAAAGGTAGACGAAATCGTTTTAGCTCATACTGTTAGTAGTGGTCAAGGCAAAATAATTAACAAACCAGTCTAAACCATGAAAGCAGTTCGGTTAACTTTAATTAATACATTTAATACTCGTTAAATACAAATAATATACGAATTACAACACCAATTCGGATCCGTTAAAAGTGGTTGAGTCTCGTCATGAGTTATATCTCCCACCACGGGTTCGATCAATATTGGTACCAATTTCCGTTGTGCTGGTGGCGTCACTAGCGGTTGTGGTGGTGGTGGTTTAGCTAGCGGTGGTCGTGGTTGTGGTGTTGGTAGTTGTGGTGGTGGTTTAGCTAGCGGTGGTCGTGGTTGTGGTGTTGGTAGTTGTGGTTGTTGTGTGTTTGTGGTTTCGGCCGTGGTTTCTGGTTTCGTTAGCGGTTGTAATTAATGGTGGTTGTGGTTTAGCTAGCGGTGGTCGTGGTTGTGTTTGTCGTTTCGCGAGCCGCGAGGTAATTTAAATTACCTCTTTTTAATTTTATTTTTATTTTAAGAGATCATCAGAAACAGTTTCCACGATTTTTGTAACAAGTCTCTTTCAAGAGATCATCAAAAGAAAGAATCTTGAACAACAAGTAACATGTTACATGTTTATCATAATACAAATAAATTTCAAACATATATCGTAATATCGATATCATTTACCAGAGCCTTGGAAAACCATTACCATTGCGTGAGAACCTCCAACGTACTACAAAACACTCCTACGCCTACCGGCAACGCCGTGAGAACCTCCAACGCTTCCGCCGATGGTGCCGGAAAAAAACAATTTACCGCATTCCGATCAAACAAAACCACCGCATCAAACACCAATAACGACATGAAAGCATGAGCACAAACTATAAACCTTACCTTATATCTTTTGGATAATTCTCGAGGAAGCGTTGTGGATCCATATCAATGCTCCAAAACCCATTGATTGTTGCGAAACCATAGCAAATAGTACCGTTTCTGTCTTTGTAAGAATCGGTGAAGCTAAGAATGAAACAAGAGAATCCACATATCGCCACTAGCATTGATGTCATGATCTTGCTAGCTAAATCGATTTTAATTTTTTACGACTGAATATAATAATTATTTAAACAGAAAATAGCACTTTACAATTTGGAGCTTTATGTACACAAACATAATAAACCCCAAAGAAGGGGCAAAAAGNGAAAAAAAAAAAAAAAAAAAAAAAAAACTAATAGGATCATCCCAAAAAGCAAAGCCCATATGGTTTCCTTTTGAAACCAATTTGGCCTTCCTCTCATTTCTCTCTTCTTTCTTCAGTCTCGTTGAGCCTAACTCTTAAGCATTTATATATATATATAATTGAATATCGGGCAAAAGAAGCATTACATACACATTGTTATTGGTTTCAGACAGGAATGACATCAGCGTTTTGATTATCGTCACAAGTGATGATTAGACCATCTGCGTAGGTCGGGAGGAGGCAGCGCCACCACCGGCAGCCACTGGATACTGCTTCCGCCGGAGGAACTATCATCAGAACGTTGTCGTGTCTTCTCACCATTCCCATAACGCTCACCGTGCTTCCTTCTTTTATGAATCTGATCAAGACAAAAACAATCAACAAAGGGTACATACGAAGATGAAGCGAGCCAAAAAAAAGATATACTTTGTACTAAAAACGGTGACTTTTGGGTCTCACTAACTTTTTATTCCTAATTCAATCATCAAGCTCTTTAACTTCAAACTTATCAAGCACTGATGTGAGATGTTTAAGCCGTTTACTTTGACAAATGTTAATGGACTTCTTCCTACAATACATGTTTCATCACATATATTCCATGATTGTGACTTTTAGTGTGGATGCTTTAAAGGTCAAATCAGGATCAAAGTTTTGGATAGTGACTCTAATGAAAGATTATTTCTTTAATTTTTGGCTGTGATACTTAAAAAGAAGAATCTAAGATGTGTGTGTGGGGAGTATAACATACCCTTCTTTGAGACGCATGACACGGTTATCAGCTGAGAGGTTGCGATCCGATAGCCACTTTAGGAAGCTGGGAGATAAATCTTTGTTCTGAGTCGTCACGTTAGCCACTGTCGCCGGTTTCACAAACGGAGAAACTTTTGATCCGTATCCTGCTTTCACTAGCGCCCTTAGTCCAGATTGGAAATCTGAGATGTAGAAATCCGAAACGTACTTCTGCCAAACGAATACAGAATCTATCAAAATTCTTGTACGTCATATGGTTCCTGTCAAGATAGAGAAAGAAAGAAAGAAAGAAACTAACCTCTGCATGTCTAGATCCCCAAGAAAAGCATCGATGCTTCGGGTTTGCGGATTTTCCACCAAGACCTTTGTACTCGTACAGTTCCGTGGATACGTAAACGCATCTTGGTGTTCTTTGGTATGAAGACTCCAGAGGAATGCTTCCACAGGTTACAACCTACAAACATAACATAACATAAAGTTTTAACATTTTCAACCACATAACCATATCTACAGCAACATTGCTGATTCAGAAGAAAAATTATTACTATAATACACATTTCAATGGTATTACAGATTGCAATTCACGAGATATAAATGCTTTAAGTTTCAGAACAATGAAACCACTTTCTAAAACTGGAATTAGGTGAAGACTTACTCCTGTAACCTTGACGAATTGTCCATCAATGGCGCCTCTAAGCTCAGCATCTGGATACTTTTTGATGAAACTCAGCAATCCTTTTCTTCCCCAGACGCAATTCCACACCAAAACCACGACGGCGGGAATAACAGCCGCTATAACCGCCGCAATCACCAGCGGTTTCTTCACCGCCACGGTTAGAAACGCTCCGACCAGCAACCCCATCGCCGCCACGATCAGCACCGCCCAAACAACCGCCTTCGGTACTTTAAACCCGACCCGGACCGGGTCCGTGTTCAGGCTCGTCACCGACGTCCCGTATTTGGGCTTGCTCGAACCTAGATTACTCGCTTGGTGGTCCAGTTGACCCGACCTCCTAGACCCGGACCCAATCGGACCCGAAGAGCCGAGCGAGCCGGAGGTTATTAAACCGGTCGGCTGAAGCTGAGAGAGCGGACCCGAGAATTTCTTAACGGAGCCAGAGTTGGGTCCGGATCGGACGGATCCACTGTTAGGGTTCGAAGACGAGCCGGAGACACGTGGCGGCGCCTGCTGCCTCGAGTTTCCGCCGCTGCTATTTCCACCGACGATGAGCGGCGGCGGTCCTTGGAAAGAGGAGGGATCGGCGACGGAGATGTCGAACATCCTCCCGAGCTCGCCGGACTTCTTGACGTCGCCTCCCGTGTAAGGCACAGCTCGAGCCGCCATTGTCGGTGGCCGCTCTTTAGGCTGCTCGAGCTTTCCCGAGACGTAGAGTCCATTGGGCAGCTGGTGGGATTGGATCCGACCTGCCATTTCTAGAGAGAGAGTAAGAGAGAGAAATGCAGAGAACTTTACTCTTTTTTTGAGTGCTTCAGAAGAGAGAGAGAGAGAGAGAAGAGAGTATTCGCGCGTGTAGGTGTGAGTGGCAGTGAAGGTGGAGAGAAAGAAGAAGGACGAAGGATACGAAATTACGAAAAAAGGGTCACTCAGTACTCTGTTATTACCGAATTTGCCACTGAATCCTATAAACAGCCGATTGCGTAATCTTTGAAGGAGCCAACTTATAGTTAGAAGTTTTGTTTTTTGATTGGTTCGTTTGTAACAGTAATCCCTACAATAGTTGGCGCTTTTTTTATTTTACAGTTTTTTTTTCTGTTTGTTTCAAGAATTTGCCAAATCACCCCCCTTATATTTTTCTTCTTCACTGTGTTTTCCAATTTGGATTTTATGCTCATTTTAATCCATTAGATAACTTTTAGTTAAACACTTGGCTATTACTTGGCTAAAGGCCTAAAGGCTAAAGCAATAAGAACAAAAAAATCCCATCACATGTGAGATCTTAAGAACTATTTTGGACTATGGTCTTTGTATGAGAAGATTACAAAAACAAGTATCAATGTCCAATATCTTTGCCTCCAAAAAATTGGCTCGACAAAAAGTGTTAGCCTTTGACCCTTGTTATAACTTATACGATACAAGCTTGAACTTTGAAATGCGAATTCTTATACAAAATTTCAAAATCAACACATTCTTTTGGTTATTATTTTATTAGTTTTGTTGTAAAAGAAGATTATTAGAGTTTTGTTGTTGGAGTCACAAGAATTGATAGATTCGATTGGTGTTTAACAAATAATAGACCTCTCTTACGTAGGGCCATCTCCAACGGCCCAGTGACAGCGTTTCAAACTTTCAATAATCGCAATAAGTTCATGTACGTATAGGTTTTTGAATGAATATTTTATAGACTGTAGATTTTGAACATCTAAATTTACATCACGCGTGATCTGTGTGTGAATAATGCTAGTTTGCATTTTAAATTCGGAATGATTGCAATAATTGAAGCTGTGTAATATATACTACTACGGTACAAACATAGTTAGTAGAATGAAATATTGTATCAAATTTTAGTAGCTAGATCGATCAACATTTAAAAAACTGTTTGGAAAAATTATAATTATATGTACACATATATATATATTTTTTTTAATAAAGAATTTTTTTTTAATCAGGTTTTCCGGACCCCACCACTAGCGGTTCCGACTAGCACCGTATTGGGCAATGCCCTCAAGTGTGGTCCTGGTAGCCTTACATACCGGGTTTACGTTATCCCATCGTTAAGGGCATGGCAGTGGCTAAATGGGGTAAATCGAGAAATTTCGCGCTTGCGATCCCTAGTCTGGACCAGCAGGATCGCTCCTCCGCAAGTCGAAACCACTCGACCATCACCACTTGATTTACACATATTTTTTTACTGAAAAATTATGATTAATCATACCTGACCTAACACCTTTGATCGATGCTAGAGCAGTGAAGCGTTTAGAAATAATACTAAACAAACCACTTGTTACTACTAAAAGCAAAAGATAATACACCAGTTTGATGATTATTCTTTTCTCATATATGATGGCCAATTTCTTGAACTTGAATGAGAATAATTTGAGTTGTTAAAAAAAAAGTTGAAAAAAAGAATGGTGATAACTGATTAGTTGTGTTAAATATTGATGATGGTTAAGGTTTAGGGGTTTCCTAGATACACGTTTCCTGTGAATTTCTTAAACCCTTATTCAACAGTTTCGACATTTTTTTAGCAACGGCAACTATTTAGAATTTATAATTTAGAATTTAGAATTTAGAAATAGTGTAGAAAAATACGTTTGGACTGAGATTCTTCTCTAGCTGCCACTCTAGTGTCACGATTCTGTAATATTTGAATTTATAAGGGGTAATTGTGGGAAACCGCATATAGTCGGTGGGTTCAGCCGGGAGAATCCAAAGAGATGATGATATGGGCGCAAATAAGAAATTATGTGTCTAGACGAAAATACCCTTTAATTTGAACAGACCATGCAACTCATTTGGATTTTGTTTTGTTTTCTGTCGGATGTAATAATAGTTTGCTTTTATCTCACTATTTATGTACTTTTAGACTTAGATTAGATATCAGTCATATGCTGATAATTTATTTATTTAAACGATACTTTTGTTCATAAGATTAGGTGTTGATTAAAGAAGTAGAACCATAGGGCAACTGCGAGTCATGGATCATGGTATAAATCTTAATCCATAGGGCAAATGCGAGTTCATACTAGAGTTAAAACAAACTGTAGACTAAACTACGTAAGAGCAGGATTATCGGTGCATACGTAAATTATCTCTTAGTTATATTTAATTATAAAAAATTTATTAGAGAGAGGAGAGAGAAGGAGACCATTGAATGAAGAATGAGAAAAAATAACGTGTTTTTGTGTGCAAACGTCTCTTAAGTTCTCTGAAATAAGGGACGTTTCTGTATTTTTATTTCTTTTTGATTTAATTAAATCTTCATTTTACCGAAGAGCAGCAGTTAAGAGACACCGATAATGCTGCTCTTAAAGAAGTAGAACCATAGGGCAACTGCGAGTCTTAAGTTTCTTCATTTATCTTTGACATGTTAGGGTAAATGTAACAACATGCTCAATTCTCAAACATCTTATTACGTTACATGTCAGGGATGGCTTTTTATCCAAGGGATCGAAGCTGGTGTTATGAGAAAAGCAAGTAAAAAAAAAAAAAAAAACATACAAGGTAACCGTAATGAATCTTTTTTTTTTGGGGAAACTTGTAACTGTAATGAATCTAGCCATGAGTCTTTCTCTCTCGTTGGTATCATTTGATTAAGTTTCATATTCTTTCGTTGATGTGAGATTTCTAATGCATTATACTGGAAGCAGTTAGTCTAAAATCTGACTATTTCGAGTATTTGTTTTTTCAGGCGTAGGCGGAGAGGAATGGCTTTAAGCAGTTTCATCAAAATCCCACAGGAGATCATATATAGTGCTAACTCTCTAAACCAATGTATGTTGGTGGTATATACGACGACTTCACCATCATTGCCTGTTTAATGTCAATTATATACTCAACTTCCAGCAACAAAACTGTGAAAACACACGCGGAAAAACAGAAAGGATATATATGATATGTTCTTCTTTTACCTGAGATGTGTCAATCCCTAGAGTACCTATGGGAGGATAAGACCGGAAGTCCAGTGCGCATAAGCGCATTGCAAGACGTTCTCTATGACGTTGGATGTTTCATCATATCAGATAGGAAACATCTGCAAGTGTTTGAAAAAAATTTAGCGGTTAAGCAAAAATTTTGCTTTTACAACTGAGTTTATAAGCTTCACATAATATTAAGCCATTGCATTAAGCCATCCTCACAGAATATTCATGTATTGTAGGGAAATCTATAATATAAGAATAAGAATTGTGTTATGTATTTTGAGAAATAATTTTTTAACAATTATGTATTTAGAAAGACACGTAGTACTGTCTTCTTGAATGTATTAGATGGTTAGGTTATGATTACTAAAAATTTAATATGTAGAAAAAAAAAAAACTCAAAATTGTAATACGAAAGAGAACAAGTTGGATTTCGACAGAAGTGAGCAAAGTCTAAACCGTCGAAACTCCACAAAACTCCAATACACTTAAAATAAGCAAAAGGAAGAGGCAAATGTTGGAAGCCAAACCCATGTGGGTCGTCAAAGTCTCCCTCTAAAGGGTTAACTTACTGCTGGGCACATTGCACCCTCTATGCGCCTCCGGGATGGTCATCATCGTAAGCCTCTCTTTGAGCTTGTGTTTTCCTTCTCATCTCATCCTCAATGTTGACATCGTGGAGCGTAGTCTCCTCGCACTCGTCTATCTCCATGTCGCTCAGCTGAGCTGTCAAAGGCTTAGGCAGAACAGCTTCAATTGCTTTGGTCTGGTCAGGGCTCAGCGAGTCCGGGAACTCCACCGTGAAGTGGATGTAGATAGAGCTTACCCTTCACTGGAGAGGCTTTTTTATCATTCGATTTGTAGGAAGTAGGAACTCTCCAGTGAGGCTTTTTAATTGTGGATTTTGGTTTGGGCCGGGCCTGTATATAGTTCAGGTTATTCTTGATAGAAGAAAGAAACTCTACTATCATTTTTTTTTTTTTCACAGATCGATTTACAAACTGTAGAACTAAACCATACTTAAGTCAGAATTATTGATTCAGTAAGTAGATAGAACCAGTCGAGTCAATGAGAAATATACTGTAGCTGGGTTTTACTCAGTATGTCTTGGGCCATTTAGATTTCTTGCATATAAAGTTAGTAGACTGGTTGATTGTTGATGTAGCTTTAATTATTTTGCTGTAGATATTTTTGCCCTAACTTTAGATTAATTGCTGTAGATTTTTTAATACTTTATTTATTCAATACATATATTATAATAATTATGTAGCAGTAAATTAGTAAAAAATATATATAGAAAACAAAATAAGCAAAAAATGATATTGAACAAAAAAAAATAACGAAAGAGAAAAAAGAACATTCTCAAAACAATTAAACTGGTACTCTAGAAAATTTGATTTTTAAAGCCAAAATATTTCTATATTTAAAATTATTGTTCCAAAGCTGGATTGATTTAACCCTGGTGCTTTAAAAAAAAAAAATATAGCTCTACAGAGCATTCAGAACACTTTGACAAATTGATGAGAGTGGAGAACACAAAAGTGTTTAGGAAGAATTATAATAGACTCTCATGAAAATAATATTACAAAATGCATAGACATATATAGGGATAGAAGCAAATTAATTTTCTAAACTAATATGGAATAGATATATTTAAGATAAAGCTAAATTTCCTAATCTATTATGAAAACATAAATTTCTAGATCCTTATTGATTTCCTTATTCGTCAATCTCCCAATACACTTACCAATCACCTCCTAAGTCAACTCTGATCATCTAGGGTTTGTAAAACACGCCATGAAACGTTTAAAGCAGCAGCTCTACTCAGAATCGATCCCAGTTGATCTACTCATCGATATATTCTCTTGACTCCCTAGAAAGTCTATAGATAGGTTTCGTTGCGTATCGAAATTTTGGGGGTACATACTTCGACGTCCTGATTTCACAGAGTTGTCTCTGACTAAGTCTTCCACTCGTCCACGGCTCCTTTTCACCTTTGAAGTTGATGGTAAGTTGTTCTTCTACTCTTCACCTCAGCCTCAAAATCCAGATGACAACTCTACACTTGTAGCCACACGTTATCATACGTCTCTTCCCAAATATTGTCCATGTCGCTACTGTAGTTCAGTATGTGGATTGGCCCTTCTTCAGGGAGATTGTAAAAGAAAGGTGCGAGTGATTTGGAACCCTATAACTGGAGAGTTCCTAACCTTTACCCAACGTGAAAGCTAAGAGTAACCCACACACTAAGGCAGAAGAGGAGATTGCAAGGATCGGTCTTGGATATGATCCGATCAGCAAACAATTCAAAGTGTTGTGTATGATGCCGTCACGTTGTGACAGACCCACCACTCATCAGGTTTTGACATTGGAGTCTGGAACACGTTTGTGGAGAAGGATCGAATGCGAATTCCATTTTACAGGGATTAGTATAATGTTTGATGAAATATGCATATATGGTGTTTTGTATTTCAGAGCTGAGATGGGACAATCTTCTGTGGTGGTCTGTTTCGATGTTGGGTCTGAGAAGTTCGACTTTATTAAGATAGATGAAGACATGTTAGGAAAGTTTGGTTACCATTACTCTACTGGTCATCTGGTTTTGTTCAACTACAAAGGTAAATTAGGTATGCGGCAGAAACCACAACGCTGGGATTCAGATGAACTAGTGTTGTGGGTTCTAGAAGATGCTGGAAATCATAAATGGTCAAAGCATACCTACGAATTGCCTAGTTCAGTCAGAGGGGAATGTTTTATTGGAATGACTAGTACTGGTGAAATCGTGTTGTCGTCGTGCAGCTGCGACCACCGATCAAAGCTTTTCTGCCTTGACTTCTACAATCTCGAGAGGGGCACTTTTGCAAGAGTCAATTTTCAGGGACTTGAAAAGTCTAATCATCGTAGTATTGACACCTTTCTAGACTATGTGGAGAATCTCAAGTTGATCTAAGTGTTTCTTCAATGCTTTCATATTTTATTTACCCTATGACTTTATATTTTGGATTTCAAACTCTTTATCATATTGCTCCCTTGTAATGTTGTTTGTTGGAATTTGTCTAACTTTATAACACATTGAGTTTTTGCTTTTAAGTTTCCATCACATGAATATTGAACACAATGTNAGTGATTTGTCAAAAAAAAAAAAAAAAAAAATGTTAACCAGAGTGAAATGTTGGTTTTTGAAAGCATTTAAGAAGAAGAAGAAGAAGAATTCTGCATCCGCTGTTTGATCCATGACTCCAGATACTGCAGCTCCTTATTACTGATCGAGTGTCCAAGATCCGGATAAGCCTGGCAAATAAAACGAATCTCTTCAGATTTACATTCTAACATCTTTCCATATGACTGCTCTGTTACATGATCAAACACTGGTTTTTTTCTTATTATTATAATAATACCTTGAACTCACAAGTCACACCAGCTTGTTGAAGAAAAGGAAGAGCTGCTTGACCAGCTTCGAATAGTACGGTTTTGTCATCAATGCCATGAGACCACAAGATTGGTGTCTGCTTTTGCAAAACCCAAGAAACAGTGACGAGAAAATTCCAACATTTATACAAGCAACCAAAGAAAAAAACAAACAGATGAAACCTTTTTAGCATCTTCGGTAAACTGATTGATGGTTGAAGAATTGAAAGGAACCCATCCGCTAAACACAGCACCTCCTCCAAGAGCTTTTGGGTAAAGAAGAACACTAGCCAAGGTTAATGCACCTGCAAGAAAAAGGCATTGTAAATCCACGGAAAGGTGTGTAACTATTAGGTAGGCAAAGAGAGATCACCACCTCCTTGGCTAAATCCACAGATATACACGTTTTCTGGACTTAATCCTCCTGCAATCTCCTTATCTATAATGGCATGAACGTTCTTAACTGCTTTAAGCACGCTGCTTTCATCATTAGGAGATCCCTAACACATCAAAGCTAACATATTTGATGACACAAAAACAAAAATAATCTTGAAAACAATCCTAACAATGCAAGAAAAGGTCTCTTCTTTAACCCTTGAATATACTAAGCAAGTGATATGCTTGGACAAAAAACTAGAAAGCTACCAAATTTAGAAGCACTGTCAAGTCAATACCATGAGAATGTTAGATTAGATAAAGAGAGAAGTGTTACCGCGGTAAGAGGAAGCTCACGGATGTCAAACCAAGAAGGCATCACCATACCATCTGCCACAAGAGGAGAAGACACAATCATTCATTAGCAAGGACCTGACCTAACTTGATTCTTCTTCATACACACAAGTATCTTCTTCACTGTGTTTAGTATTAGTATATAACAGAAGTTGTATATCTCCTTCGCAAATCACACATCAGAGGCAAATCATGCTAAATCCAAACGTTAAGACAAAGTAAAATCGCATAAGTAACTTCTCCAGAATGAGGACGAGACCTAGAAATCCGAAATCAGGTTAAGAAAAGGCTAATTTCACTCACACGAAATAAACCAAAATCAATGAGCCCAACCAAATCAATAACCGTGTTCAAACTTAACAGAAGAACGAAATCCATAACACCACCAACAGAAACGCCTCCAAAAATCAGAAAGTAAAGATCCGAATCGTACAATTGCAGGAGACTGGATTTGGGGGAGCAGAAGGGAAGAGCCATTTAGTGTTCCTAAACTCCGGGGACTTGAAAACTGTTTTGATGGGTTCGTTCGCAGGTCCAGAATCGCCAAGCCCGTGAAGCCACAAGATGAAGGTTCGAGCCATGGAGTCTGGGCTCCGCGAAGAAGAGAAAGCAGAGGTGGATGATGAGTAAGGTTTGTTTTGGAAGAAGATTACGAAGAAGACGACAGTGCTTAATAGAGCGACCGTGAGAAGAACGATCGGTTTCCTTCGTGTACTGGTTCGCATCTCAATATTGATTCGGCCTTCACCATTTTCNTCTCAAAGCTGTTTTTTTTTTTTTTTTTTTTTTCTGAGAAAGGTTTACCAAAAGAAAAAGATAAAAAAAGAAGAAGCAAGGAGCAAGGAGATGATAGCTAAATGACTAAAGTATCCTCGATGTAAAAATATTACCAAAATTCTTTTCTAACGTGCTGTTTCTTCATGTGCAAGGCACGATTTTAATTCAATGTTATGGAGCAATCTCTCTTTCAAAGTTATACTCCTCCGTTTCATATTAGTTGTCTGGCATTTTTTATTTGCAATGTATCTGGATGTGTTTTGAGCTTGATACATCCGAATATTTTTCAGATACATTTTGCCAGAATGACAAGTAATATGAAATAGAGGGAGTATTTTACATGCTTTGTCGTCTTTGAATTCAGAGAGGTTGCCCTAAATTTGGTTCATCGTTTATGTTTGATGAAACTAAATTGGGAAGTATTGTTCTAAGGAACATGCTTGAAGCATCTAAAATGGGAGGACACTGTTTAGTACTCCCTCCGTTTCATATTAGTTGTCATTCTGACATTTTTTATTTGCAATGTATGTGAATGTATCTGGATATATTTTTGAGTCTGATATATCCATATATTGTCCATATACAATTTGCCAGAATGACAAGTAATATAAAACAGAAGGAGTAGTTATTTTAATTTTGTTGATTCTGAAGTGTGCTCAAGAGTTGAGGGTTCTAAACCCTAAACCCTATAACTTGCTCGAGTGATCTTAAAAACATTAACGTTTCTGGAACTATGCGAAGTGAAAAGAACAAGTATTTTTTTTTTTTTTCAAGACGTCTTGTACGTACAAGTAATTTATAAATTCGACTTGTTATTTACCTTTGTAGTACGGAACAAATAGTGGATTTTGAGCAAGTATTTTAAATAGAGCCCATTTAGGATCGTTACATAATATGTCTTGGGCCCATTAAATTTTTTGCTTATAAAGTCAGTCAAAATCCAAAGCCTAGGATTTTGTTCGTCTTTAAGCTCTGAAAGCGATTCTAGGGTTTGTACAATCCACCATGGAAAATTTGGAGCAGCAGTTCTCGGAGAATCTATTAATCACCTCCACAGATGAAAAACAATCTCCCAACTCGGTAAGAGAATACTACTCAGACCCTGTTATGGGCGGAATGAGCACATTCATATTATGGTCATTCCCTCGTTAAAGATCAGCACATTTAAATCTAGGCCCATCGCGTCACCGACCTGAAGAGAAAAAGAAAAATTTCAAGAGATAAAGAAGGAGCGGAGAAAAAAAAGGAAAAAGATAACAACGAGGAAGATTTACTCAATCAATAAGGAATGAGAATCAAACGAATCAACTTCATTCCGTAGACCTCCTTACAACTACTTAACATTCATTCAGAATTCCCAGACAGAACTAGAGAGCAATTAACACTTTTTAGCTTTCAATCTCTTTGTTGTTTTTTAACCTAAAGCCAGGCATCCTCTTAGTAACTCATCTTAATCTAATTATGGATATATTCTCTCGACTCTCGGGGAAGTCTATAGCAAGGTGTCGTTGCGTATCGGAATTATGGGGATACATACTCCGTAGTCATGGTTTCACCGAGCTGTTTTTGACTAAGTCTTCCACTCGTCCAAGGCTCTTTTTCACCTTAGAAGCTGATGGCAAGTTATTCTTCTACTCTTCACCTCAGCCTCAAACTCAAACTCAAGATCCAGATGATAACTCTACTCTTGTAGCCACACGTTATCATACGTCATTCCCCAAAAAGTTTCCATCTCATCATCGTACCCCTGTATGTGGACTGGCCCTTCTTCATGGAGGTAGAAAGACGAAGGTGCGGGTGATCTGTAACCCTATCACGGGAGAGTTCCTAACCTTACCCGAAGTGCTTCCAAAAAAAAAAACCTTACCCCAAGTGAAAGCTAAGAGTAATATCCCCGACACGGAAGCGAGAGAAACGATTGCAAGTTTCTATCTTGGATATGATCCGATCAGCAAACAGTTCAAAGTGTTGTGTATGACCTCGTCACGTGGTGAAATGAGCAACACTCATCAGGTTTTGACATTGAAATCTGAATCACGTTTGTGGAGAAGGATCGGATGCAAATTCCCTTTTACCGAGACTTATAGAATGTTTGGCGAAGTATGCATTAATGGTGTTTTGTATTTCGGAGCTAAGATGGGACAGTCTCGTGTGGTAGTTTGCTTCGACGTTAGGCCTGAGAAGTTCGGCTTTATTAACTTAGATAAAGACATGTTAGGAGAGGATAATTCTTATGGTGGTTGTTTGGCTTTGTTCAACTACAAAGGTAAATTAGGTATACGTCAGGAAACAAATCAGGATAGAGAACTTGTGTTGTGGGTTCTAGAAGATGCTGGAAGTCATAAATGGTCCAAGCAGACGTGCGTACTGCCTCGTTTAAGCAGCAGGAAACGGTTTGTTGGAATGACTGCTACAGGTGACATCGTGTTGACGTCGCTCAGCAACGAACGATCAGACCTTTTCTGCGTTTACTTGTACAATCTTGAGAGCAAAACCTTTACAAGCGTCAATATTCAGGGATTTGAAGAGTTTACGCATCGTAATATTCGCACCTTTCTAGACTATGTGGAGAATAGAAAGTTTTTATATTAATGTGTGCTCAAGTCTTTAGTATATTATTATTACTTGAGGCTTTATATATTTTGGATTTCAACTCTGATTGTAATATTTTGCATTGAAATACACAATCTTCTCTTATATGATCCATTTAGAATGGAAGCAAATCTTATTGGATAAACAAACAAACTCTCACAAGTTTTTACCGGTTTCTTGGTAGAGTTTGTGGAAGAGGGAAAAAAATTGTGTACGTAGCATTTTTGAGTTTGGTTTGACAAGGCAGCAAATCTTNATTTTTTTTTTTTTTTTTTTTTTTTTTTTATAAATTTCCTTATAAGTTATACTTATAACCGATGTCTTAGTATATTAAGCATCCACATCGGCTTCAATATCATATTCACAAGATATTGTGAGCTTGCTGCTTATTCATTTCATCTCTCGATGGCACTAAGGAATAGTAGAGACTCCTTTGGTTTTAGCAGATATTTCTTGGTTTTACCATATACCATCTCTGCCAAACTTTTCTCAGAAAACTCCGTTATCCTCTTGTCAAACCTGTGAATAACATTAGCCTCCATAGAATCATGCATGATAGAAGCTTTCTTTTCAACTTTGATAAAAAATATTTAGAGGTGAAGAAATCTCACATGGTCAAGATGTGGTCTGCAGCTTCTAGAAGAGTGATTTCTGATTTGCACTAAATTCTTGGTTTTAGGAGTTTGACTAGATCCTCGTTAACAAAATCATTAGACTGAGATCCAGTTGCATCTACAAGATAGTCATAGTCAAACATGAAAGCTTTCTTGTTTCCCTTGGAATCCACTTTTCAAACAGAGCTTACGGAGGCAAAAATTGATGAAACAGAAAAACGAAAAGCTCTGAGAGAGATGAGGGAGACGACTCCCAAGAACGTGAAGGATATTTGGGAAAAAATGGATCGTGTTCTCATCATCTTCAGTCTCTCACTCCATGCCGTCCTTGTGTTCTTCGTCTTCCTTATATTATATGGTTCGCTAGTAGGTGGAATACTCCTTGAACCTGTTGTTACTCTTATGGTCTGTGTATCCGATAGGAAAATAGCAATGCCACTAACCACGAAACTAAAATATAGTCCTGACGAGTCAGAGGTTTTCTTAAACTGGGTCCTCGATCTGTTTCAGGAGTCTCAAGTTTAAGAGATATAGATGTCCCTCCCTTTACGTGAAGGCTCTGAGGCACATGAAGCGCAGAACAAGACATTCATGTTCAGGAGATGTTCCGAATACATGTATGATTGGATTCTGCAGAAAGTACCGAGCCCAAACAAAGTTCACCTACCCAAAGGGGTTACTTGCATACCAAGTTTCTTTCACCTCAGGATAACTCATCGTATCATCGACTTTGTAACAAGTCACTCTCTTTCTTCACGAGCAAGCTTACAACTCTTCTTTTGGGCTACAGATTCCTTGGCTTTGAGGTCCTGCCAAGTGAAAAGACTGCGGAAATCAGATGATTTTTTAGTTAGACAAACCTTTGTTACTAATGAACAATAATCTATCATGTTTTCTTAATTTCCCCTTTTATTCTTTGTCATATATACTCTCTATCTTGTTCGACGCTGAAGCTTCCTGCAGGCTGCAGCTCAAGCTCTTTGATTTTCGTGATTAATTCTTTGAAATTCGCTTTCTCTATCAATCTCCTCGTTTTCATGGAAAACAGTTATCAAATAATTTTCACCATGTATAATTTTCAGAGATCATTTCAAAAACATCATCTTGATCTCACTGAATTGATTGCTCTGCCACTAATTATGCTTTGAGTCCGCTGGATTCTTCATCTGCTGATGAACATATGTCCTCTAACATATCACCCTGAAGCCTGAGACAAATCGCTAGCTCAACAGAGCTCGACCTGAAGCCAAATGCTTATTCTTTCTGAATATCAGTAGTAGCTTGTAGCTAAGAAAACCTTCTTTTTCACCTCAGATTTGAAACATGATTCTGCCTGAACCGGACAGACACTCTTTAACTCCCAATGGTTTCTCTGATTTTAGCGATTATGTCCCTCTTCCTTGGCTCTCTGACCTGAGCCATAAAAACCAGAACCTGTTTTAAAGCCAAGCTTAGGATCTCACCAAGAACTGATCATCACAAGAGTGAGCCTCTACAACTCTGTAGCAAGTTTTGTCTTTTCATTCAGAAGGGTTCTGAGTATGTGATGTTGTAGTCTTTTCCTTGTGAACAGCCCTAAATTTTTCTTCTTGGGCGGTTCCAAGGTCAGATTTTCTTCTTGTGCGTGACTTTTTATCCTCTAGTTGCTTCATAGCTGAATCTAAAGATTCTGAAGCGCATGTCTTCAACTTATTTGATTCTTCAAATTGTTTAACTTCTTCCACTCTCCTGCTTACCTATTAGAGGGTTCGACCATTTTAACAGCTTTGAGACCCGACGTGGAGATGTCCAATAAACTCCTCTTGATCCTTCAGCGTATTATCGAGAATATGCTAACTTTCTCAAGTCTCCCTCTCAACATCCTGATTTAAGACTTTAGTTTAGACTTTAGCCACAACCTCATCGCCTTCAATAGCTTGCTTTTGTTCCTCTAAGCCAACCAATGACTTAAATTATGCAGAGGCTTGAATATTATCATTTTTGACAATTCTTGTAGCTAAAGCATGAAGACAAAGGATCTGACTCCAAGCATTTCCTGACTGCTGAAAGAAAAATGTCATTAGGCAAGCAATTCAGCTTTCCATATGTAGTAAAAGGGATTTGTACCTGGATGTCGTTTTTTGTCCATTATAAGTTGGCCATGTAGGTGGAAGATAAGAGAAGAATGCAGAGCCTGGAGAAAATAATTGTTGAGATTGTCATATGGCTATTTTATTTTTTCTGTGAGATTTTTATAGAATTATTATTTGTCATGCAGATTACTTGTATATTTGAGAGGGAAAGAAGTGAAACTACCTGATAGAACTCGTGGTCGGTCTTCAAGTCAAAAGTAACTGAATCTGTCATGACATTTCTACAGATGCACTGAACAGTTAGTTATATACAAGATGGCTGGAAAAGTGAGATACAACCACTCAAAAGCATTTACCTGTGTTCTTACCGAAGCAGAATGAGGTCATAGTTGCTCAAGAAAGATGGACACCTTTGATCTGTGATCTGGAAGCAAGCCTTTGAAAGAAAATCTGCAAAGAAAAAGCAAAAAGAGATTCCACAAGTAAGAAATCTTAAGCATAATTTAACCAGTAGGAACTGTAATAAAAGGTTAATTTCGTTTTGTTTTTTTTGTTTCCAGGTCAAAGTGGTTTCATCTGGTTTCTATGTGGAAAGAAGCTTTTTGTAGCAACTTTGATAACTCTACAATCTTCTTAAGGGCGTCGAGCTTTTTCTAGTTTTATTTCCAACTTTCTGTCATGTTAGACTCTCTTTCATCTTTGACAACTCCTCTATCTTCTTAAACAAAGCTTCCTGCACCTTTAAGCTCCTGATTTTCTTGATTAATAATCTTTGAAATCCGTTTTCCTTGTCAAGTTAGCTCTGCTCGTGATGTAACCAACTCATCTATCTTCTGAACCAATGAGGCAGCTTTGGCCATGAGCTTCTCATCTTCGACAATTGCATTCTTCAGCTCATTTACTTTTTCAGCCAATTTTTTGTTTTTTTTAAGAGATGAATGAAGCTTCTTTGGATTTGAGCTCCTCATTTTCGGAAACAACACCCTGTGTAAGAACTCACGCTCTTTCACTCTCTTCAATCTTCTTTTGTGCTACTTTTGAGCTCATTTTCTTTATTGAAGTAGCTTTTCTTGCAGCTTCGCTAAATTAGCATGGCTTTCTTTATGTTTCATGCTCTCAGCCTCTTTTCAAATTTTTATCAATGGCTTCCATTGGACTTTCCTGTACTTTTGTGGTGACAAGGATCGGTTCTAGTAATCTCTTCTCTGCACTTTTGAGTTTTCTGTTTTCTGCAGCAGAGAGTTCTTTTGCTCGTCTTCCTTCTACAACAAGCTTTCTTAAAGTTTCACGCTTTCAGATTCCGCTTCTCCACCTCTTTCCCTGCATATCCTTAGTCTCCTATTGGCTATAAATTTCCTCAAGATTAAGCAAGTTCTACACTTTGCTAAGTTCTTCTTGCACAGAGCACTTTTCATCTCTTCACATAGATCATTAAATGAAGTTCTCCTTTTTCCCACTCAGTCTTTGAACTGACAATCTCAATCTGAGTGTTTTCTTAACTACTTTTCAGGCTATCAATTTCGTTTCTTTCATCTTTTCATGCTTCACCCATTTGCCAATTTCAAACTTTCAGTCTGGGTTCCACAATGTTCAAAGCTCCGCTTGACATGTCAGAAGCCTTTTTCTTTAGCTTTGAGATATTTCCTGCAGATCCAAAGTTAAGCTTTCCATAGCTTTCTTGCTTTTCTCTTCACCCTTCTCCAACTCTGTAGAAGTTTTGTCTTTTCACTCAGTAGGTTCTGAATATGTGACGTTGCAGCCTTTTCATCGTGCAAAGCCTTAACCTTTTCTTCTTGTGCGGTTCCAAGGTCAGATTTGATTGACTCAACAAGCTTTTCAAGCTGAAAAGTTTCTTGAGATTATATCCAACTCTCTGCCTCGTGACGCGCATGCCTTTTTCTCTCCAGCTGCTTCATAGCTGAATCTAAAGATTCCAAAGCTGCTTCAGATCTTAACTTTCTCAAGTTTCCATCTCTCAACATCTCGATTTAAGCCACAACCTCGTCTCCTTCAATAGCTTCCTTTTGTTCCTCTGAGCCAACCAATGAATTGAACTATGCAGAGGCTTGAATATTCGCCTGAATTAGGCAATCGTCTTCGCTTCCTCAATATGACCTAAGCTCATAGCCAGTTCTTGATTAATCTTATGGAGCTCTTCTCTGGTAGAGAGAGAAGCTAAGATGTCCATATACTGCGTGGCTTCTAATAGAATCAACCTCTTTCTTCCAAGAGATTTCAATTTCGTGATTCCCACGCCTGTTCTAATTCAACTACTAGGAATTTCTCAGATCTCGAAACTAATGCCTCTCTGAGTTTTCTCATTCGCCTTTTGTTCAGTTTCTCAGATCCTTGAAGACCATCAAGAGATTTAGCTTAAACTTTCTGGAGCTCTGCTCTTTGGTCGTTAGCTTTCCTCAAGTCCTCTTGAATCTGAATCAGTTGAGCCTGTAGCTCAAATCCCTTCCCCAACCGTCACTAAGATTTGTGAAACAGATTCAGATTCTTGAATTATGCAGAGGCTTGAATATTCTCTTCATACTGTTCAGACACCGTAAGAGAGTCGCGATACATCATCCAACATATATACATCATCTTGTCCCAGTAACTTTCAGCAGAGGATTGAATTTCCCAATTCTTGTCGGATCTCACTGCAGAAACATGAATTTCCCATTTCCTGGGACAAACAGATGATTTTGAAGTTTTTTTTCTCCATCAAGATGCAGAATATTGAATTTCATGTTTGCCTCTAACAAGACATTGCAGGCAATTGAACATCTGTTGTCTCAAACCCAACAAGACAAAGGCTTTTTGTTCTGTTTCTCAGATCCTTTTAAGATTCTTCATTAGAAGTTTTAGCTTTATCTTTCTTGAGCACTGTTCTTTGCTCGTCAGCATTACTCAAATCCTCCTTGATTCACCTGAGATCCCTTTCCTTTTCATCATGTAAACATATACTTGGGTTTCCTATATACCAGAACATGATTCAAACATATTGAATCTTGTATCATCATCAGGTAAACAGATACTTGAATTTTCTCATACCAGAACATGATTCAAATAGATTGCATCTTGTATACTCATCATGTAAACATATACTCGAATATTCCTATATCAGAAGATGATTCAAATATATTGAATCTTATATCATCATCATGTAAACAGATACTCGAACATGATTCATATACATTGAATCTTGTATTATCATCATCATGTAAACTTCATCAAGACATATACTCCTTATCTTTATCAAGTAATCTCTGTTTAAGAGTTGTCTTTTCACTCAAAAGGTTCTCAACATGTGACGTTGCAGCCTATTCATCGTGCAAAGCCTTAACCTTTTCTTCTTGTGCGGTTCCAAGGTCAGATTTGACTGACTCAACAAGCTTTTCCAGCTGAAAAGTTTCTTGAGATTATATCCAACTCTCTGCCTCATGAAGCGCATGCTTCATAGCTGAATCTAAAGATTCCGAAGCTGCTTCAGATCTTAAATTTCTCAAGTTTCCATCTCTCAACATCTCAATTTAAGATTTTAGTTTAGACTTTAGCCACAACCTCATCGCCTTCAATAGCTTCCTTTTGTTCCTCTGAGCCAACCAATGACTAGAATTATGCAGAGGCTTGAATATTCTCATCCTGAATTTGAGTAATCTTCGTTGCTTCCTCAGAATGACTTTAAGCTCATAGCCAGTTCTTGTTTAATCTTATGGAGCTCTTCTCTGGTAGAGAGAGAAGCTACGATGTCCATATAATGCGTGGCTTCTAATGAACTCAACCTCTTTCTTCCAAGAGATTTCAATTTTGTGATTCCAACGCCTGTTCTAATATAACCACTATGAATTTCTCAGATCTCGTAACTAATGCCTCTCTGAGTTTTCTCATTGGCTTTTTGTTAAGATCATCAAGAGATTTAGCTTAACCTTTCTTAAACTGCTCTTTGCTCGTTTAGCTTTCCTCAAATCATCTTGAATCTGAATCAGTTGAGCCTGTAGCTCAAATCCCTTCCCCAACCGTGATTGAAACTTGTGAAACAGATTCAGATTCTTGAATTATGCAGAGGGTTGAATATTCTCTTCATACTGTTCAGACACAGTAAGAGAGTCGTGAGACATCATCCAACATATATACATCATGTTGTCCCAGTAATTTTCAGCAGAGGATAGAATTTCCAATTCTTGTCGGATCTCACTGCAGATACATTAATCCCGTTAGTGTGCAGAATATATTGAATCTTGTATCATCATCATGTAAACAGATACTTGAATTTTCCCATACCAGAACATGATTGAAATATCTTGAATCTTGTATCATCATCATGTAAACATAACTGGAATTTCTGTATACCAGAAATTCAAATATATTGAATATTGTATCATCATCATGTAAACAGATACTTGAATTTTCCCATACCTGAACATGATTCAAATATCTTGAATCTTGTATCATCATCATGTAAACATAACTGGAATTTTCGTATACCAGAATATGATTCAAATATATTGAATCTTGTATCATCATCATGTAAACAGATACTTGAATTTTTCCATACTTGAATTATACTAACCTTTTCTTCTTGTGCGGTTCCAAGGTCAGATTTGATTGACTCAACAAGCTTTTCAAGCTCAAAAGTTTCTTGAGATTATATCCAACTCTCTGCCTCATGAAGCGCATGCCTTTTTTCTCCTCCAGCTGCTTCATAGCTGAATCTAAATATTCTGAAGCGCATGTCTTCAACCTTTTTTGTTCTTCAAATTGTTTATCAACCTCCTTCTTCCACTCTCCTGCTTAGCTATTAGCGAGGATTCTACCATTTTATGAGCTTTGAGACCCAACGTGGAGATGTTCAATGGACTCTTCTTGATCCTTCAGCGTAATCTCAAGGATCTTAACTTTCTCAAGTTTCCCTCTCAACATCTCGTTTTAAGATTTTAGTTTAGACTTCTTCAATAGCTTCCTTTTGTTCCTCTGAGCTAACCAATGACTTGAATTATGCAGAGGCTTGAATATTCTCAGCCTGAATTTTCTGAGTTTTCTCATTGGCTTTTTGTTTAGTTTCTCGGATCCTTTAACACCATCAAGAGATTTAGCTTAACCTTTCTTGAGCACTGCTCTTTGCTCGTTAGCTTTCCTCAAATCCTCTTGAAACTGAATCAGTTGAGCCTGTAGCTCAAATCCCTTCCCCAACCGTGACTGAGATTTGTGAAACAGATTCAGATTCTTGAATTATGCAGAGGCTTGAATATTCTCTTCATACTGTTCAGACACAGTAAGAGAGTCATCATCCAGCTTATATACATCATGTTGTCCCAGTAATTTTCAGCAGAGGATTGAATTTCCCAATTCTTGTCGGATATACATTAATCCCGTTCGTATGCAGAATATATTGAATATTGTATCATCATCATGTAAACAGATACTTGAATTTTCCCATACCAGAACATGATTCAAATATCTTAAATCTTGTATCCTCATCATGTAAACATATACTAGAATTTTCCTATACCAGAATATGATTCATAAATAGTGAATCTTGTATCATCATCATGTAAACAGATACTCGAACATGACTCAAATATATTCAATCTTGTGTCATCATCATGTAAACATCATCAAGACATAAGAGTTTATGCAGAAACATGAATTTCCCTTAAGACAAGTCTTACTGAATATCGATCATGAAGTCGCATGCCACAGAGCAAAAGATTAGACTTGCCACTATTAGGACATTTTACGACAAGCCTGAGACATAACATGCGTATTGATTTTTCCCACCTCTATGCAGAACATTGTGTTTCTCATTAGTTTACGCAGATAATTGAACTGAATTGTCTCCCAATCTGGGATACCAATAGAGAAAGCTTGCGGACATAACTATGCAAAAGGTTGAATAGTTTGTCATGTTTCTCATCATCATGTAAACATAAACTTGGATTTTCCCAGACCGGAACGTGATTCAAATTTATCAATGTTGTATCATCATCATGTAAACAGATACTTGAAACAGTTTATGCAGATATTTGAATTTCTCACATTTGGAACACTATCCGACAAACCTTAGTGATGGAACCACCTGCGAGTTTTAGCAGATAACTGAAATGAATTGACTCACAATCTGGAATATCAACAGAGAAAGCTTAGAGACATAACTATGCAGAAGATTGAATAGTTTGTCATGTTTCTCAGCCCAACAAGAAAGTGCTTTATGCAGAAACTTTGAGATTCGAATCTTTGTATATCATCATGTAAACATATACTAGAATTTTTCTATACCAGAATATGATTCAAATATATTGAATCTTTGTATCATCATCAGGTAAACAGATACTTGAAATTTCCCATACTAGAACAATGATTCAAATATAATGAATCTTGTATCATCATCATGTAAACATAAACTCGAATTTTCCTATACCCGAATAT
The DNA here is from genome assembly GCA_900406535.1 of Noccaea bulbosa. Taxonomy (NCBI): domain Eukaryota; kingdom Viridiplantae; phylum Streptophyta; class Magnoliopsida; order Brassicales; family Brassicaceae; genus Noccaea; species Noccaea bulbosa. Next base: position 68,729 of record OVBJ01000131.1, on the reverse strand, counting down.
GATTCAAATATAATGAATCTTGTATCATCATCATGTAAACATAAACTCGAATTTTTCCCATACCAGAAATACGATAACTGATACTTGAATTTTCCCATACAATGAATCTAGTATATCATCATGTAAACATATACTAGAATTTTCCCATTCCCAGAATGTCATTCAAATATATTGAATCTAGTATCCTCATCATGTAAACCGATACTCGAATTTTCCCATACCAAAACAATGATTCAAGAATATTGAATTTGTATTGTATCCTCATCATGTAAACCGATACTTTAATTTTCCCAATGATGCAGAAAACTTGAATATTTTCTTCACAAGCCTTAATCTTTTCTTCGGGACATCGGGACAATTTCCCCGATTAGAAATCGGACATGCACAACATATCATGTGTCGTCCGTTTTCTTTAGGGTTTTTAAGAAAAGAGAAAGCTTTTCACAAAAAAGAAACTTGTTAAGAAAAAGACCGGTGATATGGGTTTCTAATCCATAAGAAACCGTGAAGAAAAACGGAATTTAGAAACCCTAATTTGTATGTACACAGCGAAAAAGAGGGATTTTGGGTTTTGCGAAATAGAAAATTTGAATCGAAACAAATAATTTTTTTTAAAGGAAAGGTTTCAATTCAAAGAAAAACCTCGATCGCGAAAGTGAAATCCCTCAAAACGGAGAAAAGCATACCCAAAAAAGGGCGTTTTTGTGTGTGCATAAACCCTAATATGAAATAACGAAACGGAAACAAAAGTTTGAAATCGATTACCTTCAGATTTTGAAACGCGCGGATTAGGGTTTCTTCAATACAAAATCAAAACGGAATCCTCAATCTGAAGAAAAAACACAATCAATGATGGTTTTGCGGTTTGCAATTAACAAAACCCTAGATAATTTAAGGAAAAGAGAGGATGACGATCGCTCCAAATTAGAGAAGGAAAGAAGAAGACTTTAAACTAAGAGATCGATCGTGATAAAACGTCTATCGCTACAAACTTATATAAACAGCTGTTGAATAAGGGATTTAGTAACCGTTTAAAATTAAAAAGCGGGCCTCAATTTAATGTTGGGCTTGAACCATGTGCAAACCAAGTAAAGTAACCCATTCAATAACCAAATAAAATTCGAAACCGGTTTTATAGAGATACATACAGAGACCAAACCAGAACCAGAACAATGAGCTAAAGTTATCCATCAATCTAAGTTAACCTGAGTGAAAGATCGTTTTAAGACAACTAAGATGAAGACAAGTCAACGACGGACTCTTCTTCAACCGCCGCTTGATCCATGACTCTATATACAGCAACTCCTTATTGCAGATCGAGTGTCCGAGACCCGGATATGCCTGCAGTTGAACAAACGTCTTCAGTTAAACAGTTCTCTTGAGCATTTTGTCTCAAAGGTTATCAAATAAATAAATAAAAAGTTTGATAAATTTTCTACCTTGAATTCACAGGCCACACCAGCTTGTCGGAGAAAAGGAAGAGCAGCTTGGCCAGCTTCAAAGAGCACAAGCTTGTCATCAGTGCCATGAGACCACAAGATTGGTGTCTGCATTTTCACAATCCGGAAGAGACTCAGAAACACACAAAAAGTCACGGAAAAAAAAAAAAAAAAAAAATCAATGTTGATAAGAAGCGTGAGTGATGAAAATTGAAAAACCTTCTTAGCTTCTTCGGGAAACTGACTGATGACTGAAGAACTGAATGGAACCCATCCGCTAAGGACTGCTCCTCCTCCGAGAGTTTTTGGGTAAAGAAGAACACTTGCCAAGGTTAATGCACCTGCAAGAAAAAACTTATTAGGATGCCACAATGCAAGATTAACAAAAGACACAAGTGGATTCAGATAAAACACCTCCTTGGCTTAATCCACAGATGAACACGTTTTCTGGATTTGTTCCTCCTGCAATCTCTTGGTCTATAATGGCGTGAACGTTCTTAACTGCTTCAAGCACGCTGCTTTCATCAAATGGCGAGCACTAAACACGTAAAAAGTTAAATACTTATTGTAATGGCATAAAATCTCTTGAACAGAGCTCATGAAAAATGCAGGAGCTGTCTCTGTTCTTTGTACATTATAAATCTTCTTCAGTCTGCTGATTAACGTTGTGAAAAATATTCATAAGAGACGTTAGATAAAGAAAAAGGTAATATTACCGCTCTAAAAGGAAGTTGAGGGACGTCAAACCAAGAAGGCATCACCCAACCGTCTGCACAAGAACGAGGACAAGAAGAAACCTATCATTCTTTCAGACACATGCGGATCTTTATTGGACGTCTACGGACAGAGAAATCGAAGATAATCAAATTGTGTAACTTAACATCTTAATAAGTCAATTATGTGTGTTAAATTAGCAAGTCTATTTCAAATAAAGAGGCAAAAATCATGCTAAATCCAAAATGGGGCATGAGGACTCAATTTACCTCAACTCAATAAANAAAAAAAAAAAAAAAAAAAAAAAAAAAAAATAGGAAGCTCGTACTGTTGCAGGTAACTGGATTGGGTGGAGCAGAAGGGAAGAGCCACCTGGTGTTACTTAGCTCAGGGGATTTGAAAGCCATCTTGATGTGTTCGTTTGCAGGTCCAGAGTCGCCTAACCCGTGAAGCCACAAGATGAAGGATTGAGCCATGTCCCGTGAAGAAAAAGAGATGAATCTGATAAGTAATGTTCAAACTGGGAGAAATAAAAACAAGAAAGCAGTGCTCAAAATAGTGATCGTGAGCGAAGAACAATCTTCTTCGTCTGTGTATAACTCTTCTTCCTTCCGTTCACATTTTCTATGGTTGATGTCTGATAAAGTCTATTGGACGACTTCGATAANCTTCGAAAAAAAAAAAAAAAAAAAAACAAAAAAACAAAGTCCACTGAGAGAAACAAGAAGACAAAATGACTAAAATAACCTCGAGTGCGCGCATGATGTTTAAACGGCAGCGTTTCCAGTCACAGTCCTTCTGTTTTATTTTTAGCTCCAGAGAGAGAGAGAGCGGAGGAAAGGAGAATCTCGGGAGAGACAGAAAGCGACGACGATTGGGTTGGTGGGAGTTTGAGCATCTTTTGGTGAAAAAGCGAATATCGATGGCGACTTCGAAGCTCCAAGCTCTCTGGAATCACCCTGCCGGACCTAAAACCAGTGAGTCAATTCCGCGCACTTTCACCTTTCTCGAAGATGTTCTTAGATTTTTTTTTTTTTTTTTTTTCCGTGAGAATTGATGATCGAATTTGGATAATTGAGCAATCCAACACGCCTGGGATTTCTTTCTTTTTGTTTATTTTCCTCTTTCTAGCTTTGCCTTGCGGTGGGTTAATCCTGATTTGTTTCTACTTAAAAACCTTTTGGTTGATTTTGACTTTTCGATAAGTTTTTGGAAATGTCAACTCTTGTTTCGACCTCGATTTTGATGGATTTGTTGCTATGATCCATGAAAAAAAATGTAACAACTTTGATGGTACAAAAGATAGGAATCACTCTTTGCTTTACATTGGGTTTTCAAGTGTGATATAAAATTTACAATCTTTGAGTTTGTTTGATTGAGGTATTCTTTGGTCGAATCAAATCTTTACTGAAATCAAACAAGTGCTTGCTTTTTAATCAAAGTTTTGGGATCACTATGGTGAATTGAGAAACAAGTCTCATTTTTTATGTCCTCTTCTCAGTTCATTTCTGGGCACCAACGTTCAAGTGGGGTATCAGCATTGCAAACATTGCAGACTTTGCAAAACCTCCAGAGAATCTTTCCTACCCCCAACAGATAGGTATTATCATATATCCTTAATCTTCATTTCCACGAAGCAGTATCGCACTTTTTCTCCTCCTGTCTTTGTCATGCTTCAAAATGCTCTTAACAGTTTTTTCTTTCTCTGATATCTCTCTTAGCGGTTACATGCACTGGAGTTATCTGGTCTCGCTACAGCATGGTTATCACTCCGGTGAGTTTGTCTTTTCCTTGCTCTTCTTATCACGCTACGCTCTGTTCACTTGATTTAGTAGTAATGATTCTTGATTGGTTTTTTTTAATGGTATTATCTGTCTGATTATATGACTCTTGTTTACAGAAAAACTGGAACCTCTTTAGCGTTAATGTTGCTATGATGGGGACAGGGGCGTACCAGCTTGCTCGTAAAATTAAGTAAGATTCCAGAGAGATAACATTCCAGTTTCTTCTTGCATTTACCTGAATTGTGCACAAAAATGCTCTTTAGTTTATGCTACTAGAAGAAGAAGAAGAAGAAGAAGAAGGAATCCAATTTTTTACTGAGCACTCCTTCCTACTTATGAACATGCATCTTAGTCATCTAAGTTACTTTTTTTGTTTTGTTTATGATATTGCTTTCTTCTCCCCTTGTGAAACTGATTTACTTATTGTTTGCTCTACAGACACGATTTTGCGTCTGAAGCAGAGCCTGTTGTTGCGAAAGAATGATTATGACGAAGAAGATGAAGATGAGCCGCCAGTGGAAAACTGGATATTATCTTGCTTCTGTTTGAAAAATCCAGTCCAAGATATTTGATTTTTCTTTGAATCCCCAGATCTTCAGGGTCAGATCAGATAACATTTTCCAAGGTTTTTTTTAAAAAAAAAAATATTCCTGTTTGTTATTTGCTTGAATGATCCATTCATATGCTGCTTGCAAAATACATGATAAATGCCTCAACAGAGGGATCAAAGTCTTCTGAATGTTGAATGAAATTAAAATTTAGCCAAAAAAAAAAACAAGAATTCTCTATGAATTGATTGAATGTTTTCGTTCCGAATCAATAAGTCAGCTCAACAATAGTTAAAAGGAATAAGCCATGGACGTACAGATCAGATCAAGGACCTGTGTCCGTCCATTGACTGATCAAACTGGACATCTCCACTACTGCTTTACTTCTTTCTGTATTGTCTTTCTTCCTAAATGACATCGAGACTTGAGGATGAGGAACCAAACCCAAGCTGCAGGAAATGCAATGCCCCTCCCCCCAAGCTTATGCCTCTTCTAATGAATCATCCACTTTGTTTTCAGGATCTGCCTCCTTTGCATTCAAGTTCAGTCCTAAATCCATAGTGCTCTCGTTCAGATCTTGTCGCACTACTCTTTCTTCCTCCTGCTAAGAAACAGATGAGAAAAGTTCAATATCTAATATTTGAGTAACATAGTCTTGTTCAATAGCAGAAGATCACGAGCACTCTGACAAAAAGATTCCACCACATTAACAAGCGAGAGAACAAATCCAAAACTTCAAGGAAGCTTCTTAGTAGTAGTCATATGCGAAGATCAAGAATCAGTTTCTAACAAGCCTACCAAAAGCAACGACATTTACTCTCTCTAACAAGTGGTTCCAGAATCTATCAATGGACAACTAATGGGTTCGTTCTCATACAGATGGGAAAAAAAGAAGAAGAAGCAAGATATAAAGTCTTACCTGATTATCTTCCATCGGAACATCGTTTATATCAGGCTTTGCCTCTTTCTTCTCGCTCGACTCTGCTGCACTTTTGTCCTCCTCAACCTTGTCTTCCTCTGCTACCTTCTCAACCTCCTCAACCATGTCGTCTTCCTCAACCTCCTCAACCTTGTCATCTTCCTCAATTTCTGTAATTTCCTTCTTCTGCTCCTCAAGCACTGCGATCTGCAGCATTAAATCACACTTAACTTTCAATGGATCACTCACTCCTGTAATCAAGATTCAAGACAATGCTGGATATATAAAGTTTAAGATTACAAACATTTTTACTCCAAAACGATTCAAGCATACTGCAAACGGCAACACTCTCAACGTTCCAGGGAAAAATATATGAACTTCAAACACTAATTAGCACCTTATTAGTAACACCGGAAAATTATTCCCAAATCGCTGCTACTAGTAACACTAATCATCTGTTCATCTAAAGAATTAGAAATGGATAAACGGAGACGTAGGCCAGTCCAATTAGTCCTTTCAACGAGTTAATCTAATGCTCAAAACTGTCCCTTTTCCAATATTAATAAGACTAATTAAACCCCTAATCACTGTTGCAGTCATCTAAGCAATGGAGCTCCCTTGCACAGCTCAATTCAATGCAGCAAGACATTATACATTACACTGAACCAAGAAAACCAAAGAAACTAACCGGCACGTATTTGAATCTGCGACGCGGAGGATCTTCCGCCGCCGCCGCCGCCACATGGTCATCGCTCGGAGAATTGCTCTCACTTTTACCATCTTCATTCCCGTTTCCGTTTCCGTTTCCGTTTCCGTTACCGTTGCTGCCCTGAGACAACGGGGACCACTTATACAGCAGCAAATGCGATCCATTGTTACCGTCGGCAGCCGAACCACCGTTAACGACGGCTGCGGCTGCGGCGGAAGCGGATGTGCTATTGTCTTTCTTGGAGGAGGGAGAGACGTGAACCCACTTCTTCTTCCACTTCCTCACCGGACCGGTGAAGACCGTCGCCGGTCCATACCGAGTCGAAGACCTCCCTAACCGAGCTCCAACTCCTTCCATAACGACTCGCTATATCGCTGATTCACTGATCAAATCCAAACTCGAATCCCAATCAGATTAAGAATCAGATTAGAATTTTATTTTACAGGTTAAGGAATTTGTTATACGTAAATTATGTTTAGACTTAAAAAGTTAAAAGAGAAGAAAAAGAGAAAAAACAATGTTTCGTCTTCCTCCCGTAAGAACAAAGAAAAAGAACGCTCCTCTCTCAGATCTCAATTTTTCGAAGCCGATCTTATTGGTGGTTTTTGCAAGAGGAAGACTCTTTCTCGCCTAGAGGGTTTCATAACTACAGTGTTCAAATACCAAACCGACCAAAATTCAATTTAAATCCGAACCGAATTAAATTATATCCAATCCGAATCAAGTGTGAAATTTCTCAACCAGACTGAACCAAACCAGATTTCAAAATGGAACCAACTTTTATCAAACCAATCGAACCGAGTAAAAAAAAATTCGGTTCCTTTTAATTTTTCAAAATCGAAAAATGAAAATCGAAAACCAAATGGGCCAGTCAACGCTTATTGTAAATTTTATAAGACTCGGGCCCAGAGGTTCTCGGAGCTAATCGTGACCTAGCTCTCAGAGAGAGAGTAACATCGAAAAAGACGTTTATACCCCGAATGTTCACGCTGTATAAATAAGGCTTCAACGATTCCGTCATCATATCATCTCTTCTCCACGACGCCTAGTATTAGGGCTTCCACAATCCACATCGTTTATTTCAATTCTTTCCGTAGCATAGTTAGGTGTTTTAGGTTTTATCTGAATCCAATTAAACTTTGTTTTGCGTATTGATCAGTTTGTCTACTTGGGGCTATATTGTACGAAGAGAAGGGTTCGAATAACCACACCCTTGATCTTGAATTTGCCAATACGGCTATAGCCAGATCGATTAGAAGCTATCTGGCCGGTGGTCGCGAGAGAGATTTAGATCTCTCCGGTCGATTCATCTGCTTACCGAGTTTCTTACATCTTTTGATGCGTTTTTGTAAATTTATAGTTATGGAGAATGTGAATTGAGAGAAAGGATATGAAAGAAGAGAGAATTGTAGAATAAAAATAATGCCATTTTCAATACTCCTTTCTCGTAGATTAAACTTCGGGCATCATTCCAGGCAATCTGCTCTTTGTTAGTGAGCAGCTATGTGTCTTATTGGTGCTCATATTTATATTAACATCGCGTTGAATCAAATTCACTTCTTTTAAATTTTTGGAATATGAACTTTTTTTATTTAATTGAAATCAAGTTTTTATTGTACTTTTAGTTTTTGACATAGAACGGGAAGGTGAAAGTTTCATCTGAATAAAATTATTCGATTTGAATTGTCACATTCAAGTTTCATATGTTTTATAGAAGTTAAATCGTTTGGACTTAATTGAAGTAATATATATGGTTTAGTCGATGATTGAATTTGAACTACTAAAATTGGCTGAATTTGATGCACATATGAAACGGAGATCTTTTGCGGTCTTACTCCAAATCTTAAAGAAAGCATCTGAGACAGTAAATAACAACAGCAAATGAAATAATAGATGCAAACAAAAGCCTTCATAAATCTCTCATGTTCCATTGGAGTCGACAGTGCTCCCATAGATCCCGTGACCTGATTCAACACTTGAGTCGGTGGATAATATTGCATCAAAAACTCCAAACTAGCAAATGGACCAAGTAACAAAACAGATTGTTGAAGCCTAGCACTTCACTATCTGAGAGTGAGGGTAGTAAGTTTCCGACGGAAAAATGGCGCATCTTCCGATGGATATCATCAGCGATTTGTTCGTTCTTCTCCCGGCGACTACGTTGGTCCGATGTCGAGTCCTCTCGAAGCCTTGCTTCTCTCTGATCGACAGTCCCGATTTCGTCGCTTCGCATCTCAAACGCAATGTGGAAACCGGAGACAACCTCATGATCCTGCTTCGAGCCCCTCGCGTTCTACGTACGGTGTACCTCGACTCACCGGATAATAAAGTCTCCGAAGTCGATCATCCTTTGCAACCCGGCGGTTTCACGGAGGTATTCGGTTCGGTTAACGGTTTGGTCGGTTTAACAAACTCTCCGGTTGATATGGCGATTTTCAACCCATCGACCCGGAAAATCCACCGGTTGCCGATCGAGCCTGTTGAGTTCCCGGATCGTTTGATCACCCACAAATATGTGTTGTACGGATTGGGTTACGACTCCAGTGAACGACGATTACAAAGTTGCGAGGATGGTTCAGCGTAAGCAAGTGTACTGTGATGAGATCAAAGTTTTCAGCTTAAAGAGGAACTCATGGAAGAGAGTCGGGCTGTGTTTTGAGATGCAGACGCTTTTCTTCTACTTCTACTACCATGTGTTGTACCGCCGTCAAAATGGCGTTCAAGCAAGCAATAACCTTCACTGGATTTTGCCTCGAAGGCGGGGACTTATCGCCATGAATTCGATCATAAGATTCGACCCTGTCTCCGAGGAGTTTAGAACGCTCGATTACCCAAGGGATCTTTGGGAAGAAGAGAAGATGGATTTGGAGCGCAGAGATCCTCGTGAGTAGCCTTGTTTTGGGATGTAAAGGAGATCCTCGCAGAGCTCTAGAAGATAAAATGATGCAGAAGAGTAACAAAAGGTGGTATGCTCATCTCTAGCCAGTGGTTTCTTACTCATTTTGATTCCATTGATTAGATTTTAAGGCAGTTCTGAGTCTTAGTTATCTTCATTCTTTGATATCTTGGGGTTGCAAATGGGAAAATGTACCAATATGCTTAAACATCTCGTGGTACAATCTCAGGGATGGTTTTCTCTCCAAGGGATTCAAGCTGAAACTTTGAGAAAAGCAGGGGAACTTCGAAAGGCCCAAACCTACGTCGAGGTAAGTGTTTCCCTCTAAGGGTTGTATACTTTTTTTTTTATATATTAAGCCTCATCTTCTTGTTAGGAATAGGAACTTGAGTCAGCAATCAACATCATAGGTTAGCGTTTACAATATAGGAGAAATCTGACTATTTCAAGTGTTTTGGAGTTTGAAACATGTAGATGCAAATCTTGATCTGGGTTTAATTTTCATGTGCAGGTGTGTAAGGTGGAAAAGAAATGGCTTTAACCAACTTCATCAAATCCTAATCACATATGAGGTCTAAGTATTAATTAGCTTAACCTAAGTACGTATGTCCTAAGAGTAAGATAGTTCTCGTCTAGTATATAAACTCTTTTGTGTCCGGTCTATTGCGATGTACGCTTTCCGACATGGGTTTGACTTTGTAGACTCGCAGTCTCATCATAAACCCAAAACAGCCCACCAGCCAAACGGTGATTTTCAGTACTGTCGTATTTTATTGCAAATATTGTTACTGAAGAATATTTAATAGAGATCACAATGTTGTGACGAAAATCGTGGATAACAAAAACATGTTCATGGGCTCCAAAAATTTACTCAATAAGCCTCCCTCTTAGTCCAAGCAAGTCTAAAAAAGTATACGAGGCATGGAAGAAGAACGACTTATGAGACGAGAGATGTTAACAAAAGCCGCATAAAACTGTTATGTGGCCATGAACCGACAACTCTGACTCGGTGGAAATTAAATGGTTTTTTTCGTTCTAAACTATTGGGCCTCATTAGGCCCATGTGTAGACAAAAAGTATTTAAACCATAGTAAAACTGTCTACAAGCCCATACCAAGATTATCTAACCGTGGAATCAAGTTATAGTATTCTTCGTCTTCAGAACAAAAAATCTGATTCCCCAGATTGTGAAACCCTAGCTCTGCTAAATCTCTGCTAATCCATAACTGAGAGCGAGAGCGAGAGTATGAGTAGTAAGTTTCCGATGAAAACAATGGCGCATCTTCCGATGGATATCATCGACTATCTATTCCCCCTTCTCCCGGCAACTACGTTGGTCCGATTTCGAATCCTCTCGAAGCCTTGCTCGACAGTCCCGATTTCGTCGCCTCGCATCTCCGTCGCAACATCGAAACCGGAGACCACCTCATGATCCTGCTTCGAGGCCCTCGCTTTCTACGCACGGTGTACCTCGACGCACCGGAGGGTAAAGTCTCCGACGTCGAGCATCCTTTGCAATCCGGTGGCTTCACGGAGGTTTTCGGTTCGGTGAACGGTTTGGTCGGTTTAGCGAACTCTCCGGTAGATATGGCGCTTTTCAACCCGTCGACCCGGCAAATCCACCATTTACCGGTTGAGCCGGTTGATTTCCCGGAACGATTGATCACCCGCGAGTATGTGTTATACTGATTGGGTTACGATTCGGTGAACGACGATTACAAAGTGGTGAGGATGATTCAGTGCAAAAAAGTAGGCGATGATTTAGTCGTTTACGAAATCAAAGTTTTTAGCCTAAAGAAGAACTCATGGAGCAGAGTCAGATTGCAATTTGAGATGGCGATGAAGTTCTTCTACTTCTACTACCATGTGTTGCCTCGCCGTCAAAACGGTGTTCAAGTGGAGAATAGCCTCAACTGGATTTTGCCTCGAGGGAACGGAGTCGCCATCAACACGATTCGATCTTGCCTCTGAGGAGTTTGAATTCGTCTTTTATCCGGTGGATTTTTTCTACGAGAATAAGATGGATCTGTGCGTTTTAGACGGCTGCCTTTGTATGGTGAGCTACAACGAGTCGTCACACGTTGATGTTTGGATCAAGCGGGAATACGAAGCTGAAGGGTCTTGGAGTAAGCTGTTCAGTGTGACGAAACCGGAGGGTGTGGCGTCGCTGGACTTTGTGAGACCTCTGATGTATTCCAAGGACAAGAGCAAGGTTTTGCTGGAGATTAACGTTGGGAAGCTCGTGTGGTTTGATTTGGCGAGTTGGAGTTTTGAAACGCTTGGGATAAAGGACTGTGAGGGTTCTTGTAGCGCAGAGATCGTTGTGAGTAGCCTTGTTTTGGGATGTAAAGGAGATCCTCGCGGAGCTCGAGAGAATATAATGATGGAGCAGAGTAGCAGCCGGTAAAAGATCTGCTCATCTCTCTAGCATATTGATTTTTCTAACTCGTTTTGATTCATTGATAAGAGACATTAAAGCAAATCTTCATTCATCGATATGTTAAAAATGTATCAATGTGACAATATGTTTTTACATCATTTTTCATAATCTCAGGGATGGTTTTATGTCCAAGGGTGACAAGCTGAAGTTATTGTTGGATCAAGTCAACGGGAAGTGGAGTTGAAGAAGTCTTTGGTTTGAGCGAGCTTGTAGTGTTTGATTGAGTCAAATAAGACCCGATTGTTTTTGGTCAAATTAGTTGCAGTAATGAGTCTGTTTCGTTCAGTATTTTTGTAGGCTTTTCAGTTGGATGTAAAGGCTATACAAAGCCATCTCTTTTTTTGTGAATAAGAGACGAATTATTCAGAGTCTAAACAAAGAGCATTTTGATCAATCTTGATTCTCAAACCAAGTTTGAAACATGTAGACACGACGAATCTTGTTTCTGTGTTTGTTTTTCAGGTTCAGGTGCAGGCATAGGCGGGAAAGAAGTGGCTTTAAGCAAACTCAATGAGATCCTAATCACATATGAGGTCTTAGTATTAATTATAAGTACGTATATATCACACGAGATGATGATAGTGCTCATCTAATATGTAAACTCTTTTGAGTCTGTTTTGTTGCTCTTCTAATATGTAAGCTCTTTCGAGACTGGTCTATTGCGATATATGCTTTTGCGAAATGGTTTTGACTTGACTCGCAATCTCATCAAAAATCCAAATAAACAAAACTCAAAGAATCTCGATATCAGCAGGAAACAAGAGCATATAAGAGCAAGGTTTTGAATGATGTCGTCATTTCTGCCCCCACGAGATTGCTCAAAACGTATTGTGATCATTCGTGTAGAATTAAGCAAGCACATGAACACTAACCATTCTCATCCCTCCTACAAAGAGACTGAATAAGCCTCTCATGAAACAAGATATGTAAACAAAACCCGCATATGTTACAAGATGTCTAGGTCCATGGCCATGTTATGATTATAAAACATCTGGGCTTGAGTTTTTTTTAGCTTGTCTCACTGATAATTTGACGATTGTTCCTTATTTGAACGGCACAAAAACTATAACTACTGAAATCTTGTCTTCAAGCAAAACAAGGAGACAATATATAAGAGCTTAAAGCAAATAGACTTTTAGTATTAAAGAACAATAATGTCGGTATACTTGTCCTACACAATCATTCCTTCGGGTTATACCCACTTTCAAACCTTTTTCTTGCATTGACATTTTTTTTTAAGAAACAAAAAATCTCATCCAACTGTTTAAATCATTTATTAGATTTAATGGATGGTCAAGATTAATAACGGTTATAAGTAAAACACATGAAAAAACACTGGGGCCCATTTAGATAATAATGCTATACAAACAAACAAGTTTTAAAAGTAAGTAACATCTAGATATTCAAATGATTAGTTGATAGCATTGATTAGAGTTCAATGCTTAAATCTGTGAGAACTTTAATTTATGTCTCTAAACAGAAAAAAAAAGTCATTGAATTGAAGGGGGTTTATAATTTAATTATGCCTCTAATTGGTAAATCTAATTTTCTTTTTATCCACATTAAGGGAAACAAATAATGGGGAGGACCCAAAACACAAATCCATAATTTACCAAATTTACCATCACATGTCGACGGTGTTGTTTTATAGTCAGCGCCGCTCTTAGGTTTTTTTTTTTTTTTTTAATTTATTGTTTTTACTTAATCCAAAATCACGGTAGACGAAAAGTCGATTTTGCCCCTCAATTGCCGAAACCACGAAATAGAGAGAAGAGAAGAAGGAACGGGGCGAGAGAAAGAGAGGAGAGAGAGAGAGAGAAAGGTCATCCGAAGATTTCTGTTCCCATCTGATTCCTTCCGATCTGCCATGGCTGGGTTTTGCTAAGGCTAAGATATTTTCTCTGGGTTTTGACGAACGCGGTGAAGGAGAGGGAGATAGATCTCTTTTACCCCTTTTTGCGTCGCGAGTTTAATACGGTTTGTTCTTCTTCTTCTTCTTCTTCTTCTTTTGCTGTTTCACTTGGTAGTTTCTCGTATGGATCGGTTTTGTTTTGTGGTGGATTCTCTTATTTTGATTTCGAGATCGTGGAGATTCCATATCTTCGACGTCGTGGATCTGAATTTTTCTTCTGGATCCCCTTAGTGTTTTTACCTGAGCAGGAATCATCATTGTTTCTCTGTGACCTAGATTCGTTGTTTTAGGTTTGGAATTCAGTGTTTCCGAAGTTGATTTACTCGAATTCTCGGATGAATTGTTGGTTTTGGATCGAATTGTTGATTTTTTGAAGGTATTCATTCATTCACTCCCTGTACATTGTTGTGAAGATGTTTTTTGATTTGGTTTCAAAATTTTCAGAGTGTCTTTCTGTGTGTTATGATACTTCATGAGAATAGTCTGGAATTTTAACTGCGTCCATTAGCGTGTTGGTTTGTTTAAATCATTAGTTTATATACGTATTATGGTTATGTTGCATGTTTCAGCAAGCAAACGTTTTATTTCTTTGGTTACTAGACTGTCCTTTTCAGTTTTGTTGGCGCCTTTAGAGAACATCTGGTGAAGCTAATGGCTAAATAAAGTCAGTTTGCACATAGATTCTTTCTTTTTCCTTTTTTTTGTAGCTTTTTGGTGCACTTTGAATGTTACATGTAAGCTTTTTATTTTTGGTTCTTTCTGTTTGATGGTCTTTGATTGTTTGCCTCCATGGCTTTTTTTGTGTGTGTTCTCCAGTGTCTTGAGGCTTTCACTGAGGAGTAAAATTCATACTGAGAGGAACAGATATGGCGGATGGGATATCGAGCTTTTGGGGTCCCGTGACTTCTACTATAGAGTGTTGTGAGAACAACTACGCCTACTCATCCTACATTGCAGAGTTCTATAACACCATATCCAATGTCCCTGGAATCCTTCTGGCTCTCATTGGTCTTGTCAATGCCTTAAGGCAACGGTTTGAGAAGAGGTTTAGCATTCTTCACATATCCAACATGATTCTTGCTATCGGCAGCATGCTCTACCATGCCACTTTGCAGCACGTGTAAGTGCACTTAAATTCTCGATTGATGCATTAAAGTGCATAAGATCTTGATCCAGGTTCTGTGTTATTGGATTATGATTCTCTGCTTCTTGACTCAAACAGGCAACAACAGAGTGATGAGACCCCGATGGTGTGGGAGATACTTCTATACATGTACATCCTTTACTCACCAGATTGGCATTACAGAAGTACAATGCCAACGTTTCTCTTCCTCTACGGTGCTGCCTTTGCCGTAGTCCACGCCTACCTCAGGTTTGGCATCGGTTTCAAGGTCCACTACGTGGTCCTCTGCCTTCTGTGCATTCCTCGGATGTACAAGTACTACATCCACACGGAGGACACGGCAGCCAAAAGGATTGCCAAGTGGTACGTCGCCACGATCCTTGTGGGAAGCGTTTGCTGGTTCTGTGACCGCGTCTTCTGCAAGACGATATCTCAGTGGCCTGTGAACCCTCAGGGGCATGCGCTGTGGCATGTCTTCATGAGTTTCAACTCTTACTGTGCGAACACATTCTTGATGTTCTGTCGAGCTCAGCAACGCGGATGGAATCCGAAGGTGAAATACTTTCTTGGTGTTCTTCCTTACGTCAAGATCGAGAAGCCAAAAACACAATGAGAAAGACAAATTTGGGGGAAAAAGAAGCCCAGAAGAAGAAGAAGAAGAAGCATAAATATAGTTTTTTGTTCATCGTTTTGTCAGAATTTCGACCGTCTGGTTTTTGTCTTGGAAGTGAAACTCTCTCTAGATACAGAGTCTAGATTTTTTTTTTTTTTTTTTTTTCTCTTTTGTATTAATTATTGGGAATGATCTTAAGAAGTATTGATTTTTTTTTAACTTGCTGAAAAGCTCTTGTTTTCTAACTTCTTAATTGTATGTTTGACTACATTCTCTTCCTCAACTGTTACTTGACCCAAAACAGGTCTAAGCCTTTGTTTGAAAGTTTAGTATGAAGAATTAGTAGACCTTAACCCAATTTTCTAAAATATCAAAGAATCCAACTTGTGGATAAGACAGAATCGAGCTTCAAGCTTTAGTTTCTTTTCGAATATATTGCACGGGAAAAAGGTTGAGAAGAAAACAGTCAAATTC
Organism: Noccaea bulbosa; assembly: GCA_900406535.1. Classification (NCBI taxonomy): domain Eukaryota; kingdom Viridiplantae; phylum Streptophyta; class Magnoliopsida; order Brassicales; family Brassicaceae; genus Noccaea; species Noccaea bulbosa. The sequence continues at coordinate 53,158 of OVBJ01000131.1, read as the reverse complement.
GAATTACAATGAGCTCTTTATTGTTTTTACATAAAAGTGAACCATTTACTGCTTGAACACAAAACGGGAAACACAACAAACTTATGAATCGACTGCTTTCTTTTTCTTCCTTTTGTAATCAATGATTTTTCAGGCAGAGTATAAGATGGTAGGTGCAATGAAGGGTAGTGTTGTGATGATCTAAGATCCAGTAACCTTTTCCTGCAACATTTGGCCAAGCTTCATGAATAGAGCTTGTTGTTCTTCCACTGTCAGGCTTGTGATTATCTGTAACCGAGTCAAAATATTAAAACCCAAATAAAAGAGATCTTTAAATGTATTGTGTTGGTTCTTTTTACAGTAAACCTCTTACCTGGTCTAAGAGCTTATCCACAGTGAGGCTTTGAGGGACAACAAATGACTGATGATAGATGTATGCAAAAACAGCCATCACCATCTAAAAACCGAAACAGATATATATCGAATTAGATACAATGACTCAGGAGGTATAATGTTAGAAGGACTCAACGAGGCAATAACAATGTGTTGAAGTAACTGCCACTGTATACCTGACAATCCATTCTATCTGTGATTCCGCCATGCCCCGGAATACTATCACCAAAGTCCTGAATGTTGGAGAAATGATAAAAATGAATCAATGTTTGCATAAATACTAGTGCTATATTGTACTAAATACCATCAGAAAACCCACCTTGACTTTGAAAGCTCTCTTGAAACCACTGGCAAAGAAGCCACCAAAAGGAGCTATGATAGAGGCGAACAATCCAAGACATAGAGCATGCCACTGAACTGGTAGAATTGAAACTTCTTTCCAAGGGAACTGCAAAGGAAACACCTTTTTCTCTTAGAAGCAATAAAGGTTTCTCTATTGTTTAGTATTGTACAATATCTAGCCTTACCCAATCAGAAATCCATCCTGGTAAAGCGTGTGTCTCTTGCTTGAACAATGGACCGGGATCACAGTGGAGCCACCCCGTCGATAGGTCCTGTATAAATTTGCAGCCCAATAACATAAATGGTCACTGAATGCTTACTACATTTCTTGCATCAAAAGAAGGCAGAACATGACTAAAACTTTCATGTACCTCTCTGGGACATGTCAGCCACAGGAAACGTCCCATTATATTTGCAAGCTGCAACAAAGAAGCAAGATTTAATAACCACTAACACTCATATAAACATGTACTTATTTATAAACTTACCAGGAACGCAGAAATCATTGTGGTAATAGAAGCTCCAATGAAACCTTCCCACGTTTTCTTTGGTGATAACTTGATCAACGGCGTTCTCCCAAAGAAGAAACCACAGATATATGCAAAGATGTCATTGATGACGATGAGTGACGCAGGAAGAAGAAACCTGCGCAAGAAATCAGCATATTTAACAAAGGAAACAGGCAAGAAGCATAAAACAGAACATGTGACATATGTTAATACCAGAAGATTCCTTCAAAGATGTTGGCGACGGTGAAAGAGGATTGAGTAAACACCACAATTAAGATCATATGCGTCCATGCATATTGGCTAAACTGATATTTGTACATCTTCTTTTTCAGCGTCAGAATAAACCACACAAAACCTACAATTCCACAACAACAAAAAAAAAGGAAAATACAAGACTGTGTAAGCAAAAGCAGTGGACAAGAATCATTGCTCTTCACAGTAATGAGTAAACCAAAATATTCATAAAGCATCTGACCGGAGATATACAAGGAGTAACAGATTGCCATGTGGTATTTGATTAGGTTGGTGACCAGTCGATATAGGACTTTGTCTGGAGTCACAGTGTTGACTAGCCGTTGGCTAAGTATTCGACCATATACAAAAAGCATTGCTGTGAAAAAGAAGTGCCTGCATAAAAGTAGTCGAATCCTTAGTCTTCAATAAACCATTTCAGCATCATTCTTCACATAGAAGAAAAATACAAAGAAACTCAAAAGGCTGAGCAAAGAAGTGAGCAAGTATGGATTACCAATTCAGTAATCTAAAACCAGGGAGCTGTTTGTCTTCATGAGTTTTTCTTAGCAGATTGAAAAGTTCTCTTGCCATGAATATCTGAATCACAACCACCATTGCTGTAATGTAGAGATGACCCAGGTACACTATTAGAGCAAAACCGCCTATCATCCAGACAGTGGAATATGCTCGAATGAGAAACGATTTGTATTTGCTTCTGTCATTAACAAGTAAATGGCTTCCATTTGTTTTGCCTGCCCCTGCAACAACCTAGAAACCAAGAAGTAAATTGGTCCACTTTTACATAACATAGGAGCAGACAAATCAAACTAAAATCCTAACATAAGAAGTAACTTAACCAAGACAAGAACAGTGTGAATACCTAAGAATCAATCATAAGTGAAAGGCTGAAGCAGAAATACATAGACAAGAAGAAACATACATCACTAATTCGCTTCCGATGCCGAATACGAGTGGTAGGAGCTGATGGAGCATCGCCGGCTTTCTCCTTTTGCATGTTGCTCTTGGTTCTCTGTTTACCCGAGAAAACGACCTATTACAGCATCATCACCAGTTCACCATAGTCTTAACATCAAAGAATAAAGACTGTTGATATCTTTCACTATACTAATATGGCAGCTACAAATCATTGACATGCGAGCAAACATACAATTTGAAGAATTGATTTACATAAACCTAAGTTGAATCAATCAGCAAACATGTAAGTGATTCATTGAAACAATTCGACAAACACAGAATGAACAAGATACCACACAGAAATGAGCAAAATGACACAGAATGAATATAACCCAAATTCAAGCAAATGAAATTCTTGCACTAATGTCAATATATTCCAACGAACTAAGAAGAACAAAACAGAGGAACACTACTAAATGTCTCGTGGAGATCCGAGGAATACATATATATACAGGGATCAGGTACATAAGGTAAAGGTAGAGACGTGAAACCTGTTCTTGAGCTCAGTTACTGTGCGATAGATGAAGGAGGAAGGAAGAAGGAAATGGAGCAGAGAATGGACTTAAAAAAAAAAAAAAAAAGTAGAAGACGAAAAGGATTCTCTTTTTCGGTTTTTCCCGAATCTTTTAATTTTGATTTCTGAGGTTGACAATAAATAAACATTTTAATTAAAGCTTATGTTCTCTTGTATCTCTCACGTTAAATAGTAGTAGCATTTCCTTTTTGCAATTACATTATTTTTTCTTATCCATCACAAGATTCTTTTTAGACATTTATACAACAAATTTACAATCAAATTTTGAATTGAGTAGATGAATGATGATAAATAATTTCGATGGCAAAGATGTTTCATGAAATTACTGGCAACTTAACGGCAATCCTTTCATTTCCTTCTCATTAGTCATTTATGCTCTCACTGTTGATTTTCTCAGAGTCGATCTTTCATTCTAAAACAATAATACTTGTGAAAACACACTTTCTGAAAATGGAAACTAACTCTTCTCTTAAAGCCACGACTCAGTTTGTTTGCTGCTCATAGATTTGCATGTACGCTTCCGACAGCTCCACCATCTGAGGAAGAGTCTCCGCTACGTGCAGATCCTGCATCTCGTACCTGAAATGGACATTATCCTCAAATGAATTGTTGTCGGTTTTCACGCACAAATCTAGATCCTACTATGGAAGTTTATGAATGAGAAAGAAGCTTTTTCTTTTTTCTTTTTTTACCATAGTTCTTGCGACTTGCGCTGCACAAAGACTCTGAAGTACCCGTCCTCAGGCTTGCCGTCATGTACAATGTTCGCGATGAGATTATACTTGGAACACACCTTCTCGCCTTCTGGTGCTGTAGGCAAAGAAGGTATGTAATCCCTCAGCTCCATGTCCTTCACCGGGAAGTTTACTGCAGCATTTGACAAAAAAAATTGAGTTACAAATGAACAAAGGCATTACGAAACTTTGTAAAACGTTTAATGTCACAAATGGTCAAAACTGGCTTACCCAAGGTAGGGTTCTTCTCCTTGAAGAAGTTGTTCTTCTTGAAACGAACCATGTGAAACATCAAGTAGGGAGGTGATTTGGTTACACGGTACCTCATTCTAGCTAGCTTAGGCCGAACCACCTCTGTCACAGTTTCTCCGTCAAACTTCTTCAATAGATCGAAGAGAGCAACCTGAACCAAACAATCAAAGATATTAGCTTCTGAGAAACTCACTTCGCAAACTAAAAACAGAAAAGACGAGCAAGCCTTATAGTACGGATTCCAAAGAGACAGACTATTCTAGGACAGTGAAAAATGACAAAGCCACTAAATAGGACTTAAGTATTACTGTGTCTCAACCACAGTAATGAAATTCAAAGATTTCTAGCATAGCAGCACCTCACGTATCTAATTCATTAATTTCATCCTTCCTGAAATACGTATTGTAAAAGGGACAGAGTAGCAAGATTTTCAGGGTTTGAAAGAGTCAATACTGAAAAATCTAAAGCAAGAGGTGTATATACCTGAGGAATGATGTTTTTCTCCATGACATCTTTGAAAAGAGGAGGCGGTGGCAAATCTAGCCCAAGCATCAGGAAAGGCATCCTGGAGACTTCTTTGTTTTCATTGCCTTGATACTCTCTCACAACCTCCAACTCACCCTGAAATGGTTTGCAAGTTAGATGAACATGCAGCTTTTGGAAACCAATTATATCAAACTATATAATGATGAATCGTCATAGGACGGAATCATACCTGGAAGCACTGGTGGATGATACTGCTGGCGTCCTTTGAGGTTCTAAGATCCATGTGCAGAGTGTTGAGGAGCCACGACATAAACTCCACTGGATCAGACTGTTGGCCTATCCTGAATCGTTTCTTGCTGGCTTTCATGACAGCTTGCAAGAATTCATGTGGACTCACCTGTTCACACAATGTAACTTCAGTTAGCAAGGTTCTCCATAGGTGAGCGCATGAAAAAAAAAAAAAAAAACTAAAAAAAACTAAAAAAGTGAGAGGCATTCATTGAGTCAGACCTGTCCTTTAAAGTTTCGAGCATGCCAAATCTTTCGAGTGAGTTCCCCAAAGCGATGAACAAGCGGAGACTTGCAATGCTGATAGTTCACGGGGATAAGGAAATAGTTCCTCAACGGAGTAACTCTCATCAGCGATTGGATAGTAACATTCACAAACTCTGTCTTTTGTATGTTGTTCAACCCCACCTACATATATATACAAGGTTAAAAAGTACCTTAGAGAGACAAGCTTACTCCAAAATCAACAGTGTTCAAGGGAGAGAGGATTACCATTCCGGGAAGATAGTCAGAGCCATCAAGAGCCCTAGACCACTGCCTATTCTTGTCAAGCTCTGCAACTTGCGCCCTACTAAACCTGTAAATGGATAGCACCAACGCCTTGATAAGAAGGAACTGAAAATACAATTGAGAGAGCATGAAAGAAGAGTTATGTATTCAAGTTATCATAAAAGCAGATAAAACGGGTGGCTGATGATACAGAGAACTAGCAAGAAGACACTGGTTGAGACAATAGTCGAAGACTGTATTTTTGTTAATCACGTTCAAAAGGCTTAAGAAGTTCACAAATCAATGCAGGCAGAAATAGTTTAAAAGAAGGCTTAAGTATTTAGTCACAAGATGCAACATACCTTGGGTTTAGAACATGTCGAATGTCATCCAAAGAAGGGTCATTGATCTCGTAGCTATCAGGAAGACAATAAACCTTCTCCGTCAGAAGATTGATGTAAACGTGGTGTCCTGCTTCCAAGCTATGTGTATAAGCATGAGACTTCTGGCTTCTTCCCTGGAAGTACTTCCCGCAGACGAGGCACGCATACACATTTAGATTTGACAAGGAGACAGAGCAAAACCTCTCGAAATCAAAATCCAAGACCTGAAATGCAAACGCAAGGTTTCGATTTAGATGCTCATCCCCAAAACAATAACATTCGGAAGAAACAAAACCATTGATTATCGATTATATACATTACAATCACCAAACGCATGAAATTGGTCAATAGGATGATTACCTGACGATTAACGGTATCGAGATAAGGACAATCACGACGAACTTCAACATGGCGTGAATGCTTTCCCCGAACCTTGGAGGCCTCATCATCATCATCTTCGTCGTCATCGAGCTCCTTTTCAACTTCTCCTCCGACTTTGTTCCCATTCCCAGCTCCATTATCCTTCCCTCCACTTCCACGGGTTTGCGATTTTCTCTGTTCGTTCTCCTCTTCCTCACCATCGTCATCGTAAGCATTAGCCAAGGGCAGAAGAGGGTTATTGAAACCCAGCGGTGGAGGTGGCGAAGCAGACCGTTCCATCACTCTCTTCCGCTTCATCTCTCTCTCTTCCTCAACACCACCATTCTTAACTTCTCTCTCAGTTTTCATCCTCAAAATCCCTTTTCGCAACTTGCTTCAAAACCCTAGAACACAGAATATCAGCTAACACGAAGATCCTCAACCCAAAAAAGCAACGAATCCTTCCAAATAAACTCCCTAGCCGGCTAGACTTCAAATCAAAAGAGTCAATGGTCGTCAATCTATTCGAGCTTTAACCCTCAATTACAAATTTTCCCGAGAAAATTCTTCGAATCGCCAATACGAAGAGTGATGCAACCTAAAAAAACTCAAAGAACAGACTAGACTCCGCGCAATAGATTCGCTCGCCCTTCTAAGGATTTATGTTTCTTATTGGGCCTATTTGTTCTAGCCCAATAGCAATATTAATTTAGAAGTATTATTTATATTTTTTTTTCGCCAACATACATTTACATGGATCTACTACACATACATATAGAGGTTCATCTCATTTGCCAATAATTTGTACTACTTTTTTTGTCAAGATCTGTCTGTGTCAAAGATTCACGATCCAATACTGATCAAATTTCCATCAACACCCTCAAGCTTCTCGAAACTCAAAACCTACAACAGTAAACGCGTCAAAAATCTTCGGGGATATATACGACAATTTACATCGAGTAAAGAGATGGGATTTAAGTTAAGCCAGCTGGCCAGGAAGTAAAAAAGCAACGAGGTTACCAAAATGACGACAATACCCTTTACCTACGAAGCCTTAGACGCCAGACTCACAAGGGTATTATCGAAATTTTCCGTCAGCTGGATAAATCAAAACCAACCCTGAAGGGCATATTCGTCATTCTTGAGAGTTATAAAGAGAGAGATAGAGAGAAAGACAGAGACGAAGAAGAAGAGAGAGAAAGAGACAAGGGTAGAGAGAGAGAGGAAGCAAAGAAAATGAGAGGATAAGAGAGAGAAAGAGATAGAGATTTGTTTTCTTTTTTTATCTTGTGGGGTATTTGTTTTTTTTTCTCCTTCCTTTAATTTTTTTTCTCCTCTGGTATATGAAAAAGCTTTGAAATTCTCTCGTCAATGGTGTCGGACCAGGATCTAGCGAAAGGAGTCGAGACTTTGCTCCGGCAATCCGACCCTAGCTCTCTCACATCGGTAAACAGTGTTATTCAGCAGCTCGAGGCTAAGTTAGGGTTAGACCTCACGGAGAAGACGAATTTCATCAGAGACCAGATCAATCTCCTCCTCCGTGCTCACCCAACAACACCTTCCGCCTCATCTTCCGCATCAGCCGTACAACCTCCGCCGCCACCGTCTCAGCATCAGCATCAGCAGCAGCAGCAGCAGCAGCATGTGCATTCCGGCGTCAATGTTCCGGCGGCAAAAGGGCATTTCGCACTTCACCACCCGTCTCAATTCTCTGCTTCGCATTCCCAACAGTACCCACCGCATTTCGCTCTCCAGCCTCCTTACCACTCTTATGACCTCAATTTCCGGCAGCCATATCCGGCTTACATGCCGCCGCAGCACCAGCAGCAGTCTCCGCGACAAGGAACCTCTTTGATGTTTTCACAAGGCCCCAACGCCGCTCTCTCTGTTAATCAACCTCCAAAAGAAAGGTCCGTTTTTGGGGGTTTCTAGGGTTTGCAACATATTCCAGGGTTGAATTGTAGTCTTTGGATCAATTTTTGTTCATTTACTGGTTTTTAGGTTTAGATTTATATTTTTAGCACATTGATACACACACCGCTCTCTTATAGTGGTGATTGCTTTCCGCTCTACCTATTATTGGAAATTTTCTTGCAATATTCTGTCATTTTTGCCCAAAATATCAAGCAATATATCCAAAACATGTAAATTTGGTAAGTGAATGCAAGTTTTATGATTTGGGTTTGTCAACTTTCCCCATTGCAGTGCTCCAGCTGGAACTAAAAGAAAGGGTGGTCCTGGAGGATTAAACAAAGTCTGCAGGGTTTCTCCAGAACTTCAAGTTGTTGTTGGTGAACCTGCTCTTCCCAGAACTGAGGTTATAATTACAATGTGTCATTCAAATGCGTATAAGCAAACTGGGATTGTTATTGAAGTGTTGATCTTTTTGGCTTTTGGTTTCAGATTGTGAGGCAATTGTGGGCTTACATAAGGAAGAACAACCTCCAAGACCCGAGTAACAAGCGGAAGATCATCTGTGATGATGCGTTGCGTGTGGTTTTTGAGACTGATTGCACTGACATGTTCAAAATGAACAAGTTGCTTGCTAAGCATATTCTCCCCCTTGATCCATCAAGTAAGGGTTTTACAAGTTTTTTTTCTTTTTTCTCAACTCCAAATGTCATGTGGTTGGTTCAATGTTACTGACTGTTTGAAATCACAATTGGCAGAGGACGCTGGTCAAGCGAAGCGAGCAAAAGCTGAGGTGGAGACTAAGTCTAAGACTGAGACTGAGACCACCACAGAGCCTGTTAGTTCAACTGTTGCATTATCTGAGCCACTTGCTAAGTTCTTTGGCACTGGTGAGACGGAGATGACAGACGAAGAGATCATTCGCCGTGTTTGGGAATACATAAAACTCAACAATTTAGAGGTGAAGATTTTGTCTTAAGTCCTTGTGGGTGTTGAACTACTCTGGCTGCTCCTTCATTTCTTCTCAAAAGTTTCCCTTTTTTGGCATACAAAAGCTTTTTTAAATGGCCGCAAACAAGAAAGCTAAGCACTGTTTATTCTGCTTTTCAATATGTCTTTCAGGACCCAGTAAATCCAATGGCTATTCAGTGTGATGAAAAGCTCCGCGACCTTCTTGGATGTGAAAGCATTTCAGCTGTGGGGATAAATGAGATGCTGAGGCGCCATATGTACAAGCGATCGTGATATCTTCTCGCCTGACTTAATTAACTAGGAACTACTAGTGTAAGTGAAGTTTGATTTTTCACAGATTCATGATAATTTATGTATCAACATTGTCCAACAAAAATGCAGCACTTGATTTCTGCATCACAATTCTCTTGCAGGTGTATCTAGAGAACCTACTTATGACTGGCGTGGGTGTAGAACTCGGACAGTGAAGAAAAGAACCTGTTCGCTTTTAACTTTCCCTTAATGCTATTTTCCATCTTCCTTTGGGGTTCTTTTGTTGTAGTTTGGCTGTGTATCGAAATGGTTTAGGTTGATGATATCGTATTTTAGTATTTTACAGTATTCAGGAGATCTTTGAGATTTTCTAGTGTACTGAAAACTCTAGTGTAAGGGTCAAATGGTGCAGATGTTTTGTATTTAACACCATTCCCCCATGAATGTTGTAGGAAAAAAAAAAAAAAAAAAAAACTTTTGTGTTTGACTATGTTTACCAGGTTGGAAATATTTGCATATCCTATTGATAGAAAAAAAAAATCTCATCTTTCTATGGTTTATTTCTCTGCTATCTTCCATATTTATTTGCTGTGTTTTATATCAGTCTTGGTTGCGTGAAGTAGAAAGCGACTGCAGCAAGCAGCAGAAGAGCAAATAGCAGAACGGTCGTTGCTCGTCTCCTTACGTTTTCTGCTGGTCTAAAGTAAGTGACCATCTTCTCAGCCAAGCTCACTGCAAAAGCCATAGTTCTCTACAACAGTATATGAAAAAAATGATAAACCACAATAGGTTAGTGTATCACATAAAATCCTATGAAGATGGCATGATGTGAGAGATAAATATTAGGCTCACTAGTCTTAGAGGTTCTATGTGAAAGATTGGCTCCATGAACATCTCCACATTCCTGCATTGTTTTGGTTCAAAGATGGTCATGTCACAATTCACAGGTTATAATCGGTATGAGAACCGACTTTAGACCGGAATGATTACTGACTTTATCAACAGCTTTCCCTGGTAGATATGGCAAATGTGGAAACTAACGCCCTTCCCCAATTGGATGTGTGGCTTCTCCCATTCTGCGCATTACAAGTAAACCGTCGTCAGAAGTCAGAACAATCAATTCAATAGGATTGGGTCAGTTCGGTCTGGTCTGATGATATGGAAGACTTGTGGCGGTTTGGTATGGTGGAGAGCTTTTTGAAGATTCTTTAACCGAACCATATATAGGCTGGGCTTGGACAGACATGAGGTTATCAGTTAACCGGATTAGGATTCTTTTGGGAGGAGAGACTAACCGAGTTGCCATTGAACACCAACGGTCATGCCATCTTTGGACGTTGGTCGAACAACAATCTTGATATCTTTCCCGAGCTTCATCATCAACCAGTAGAAGAAAGCCATCACTTTCTGCCATTAAAAAACACCGTCATACCTTTTACAACATAACGTATTTCGAAAATAAAGCTTTCGATAAGACTTGAGAGGAAAGATTAATATGCTTTTACCTTCTTGCCTTGTAAGAGTCGGTAAGTAGATAACAAGTTGCAAAAACACTGACATTCATCTCCAATAACTTCTGAGATTCCGTCGATGTTTCGGTTCTTGATATCCGTATATAGTTTTAGGACAGCCTCCTCTGCTCGATGGTCTTCTTCGTCGTCCTGCTCTGATCGATGGTCTTCTTCGTCGCTCTCTTCTGATCGGTAGTCTTCTTCTTCGTCTTTGTTGTCCTCTTCTTTCTCATCCCATTCTGTACCTAATTTTCTTGCCCTCGTCTGATGTTTCAGAGTCTTTAGATTTGATTGAAATCGGTCCAATCTAATACTCGGATTCACAGAACCCTTTCGACTCACTGGTAACACACGAAAATCATTTATGTTATCTGAATTTATGCTAAAGTTATTATTAATCCCTGCACATAGTTTAGATGAAAACGACATATATGAGGATGCCATTAATTTGATTGGTTTTACTAATTACATAAGATTATAATACTTTATAATAGTTTTTGTGATGAAGAAAGATTTCCTTCAGGTAGCCAAGTGGTGAAGAAACGAATCAATGAATGTTTTGTTTGTTGGACAAAGCAAACAAATGTGTGGTAAGATAAGAATATTATTTTAATTCGTGTTAATGTAACCATTGAAGAGAATTTTGTAGATTTTGATTTTAATCATTATTCATGTCATGATGTTCCACAGCATAAACCAAGCACGAAGATCCAAACCTAAGAAACTCCATTGCATAATTGAAAATAGTTCGACATAATAATAGCACCAGATATGAAAATTTCAAAAATACAAATCTTTCAAATGAGTAGATTTGTAATATCCATAACTTAGTTGCATAGAGTAACTTCAGTCAGAGCCTTTTCCCCAAGTTGCAGAGACTCTTCATACCGACAACAAATCCTTAGATCAGGAGCTTCTCTATAGCATCCTTGAGCTGCTGGATCTGCGACTTCAACTGGCTTGCTTCGTTAGATGTTACCGAACACGCAATCACCGGTCTTGTCACTCCGCATGCTCTTCCCAACGCTTGTTTCGAAGGCACGAACACATACGGCACATTCTGCAATTATCCATACAAAAAAGAATAGAGAAAGGTTTGGCTTAAAATCAGACCAGATAGTGATGTGTAATACAGATAGATGGTATGTTTATGTAATAATAATGCAGCTTGTTCAACTAGAATCCAGATTCTAGCTACAATGGACCACGTCTTTCTCAAGAGTGAATTTGAAGCTACATTCTACACGAGATTGCAATCAAATAGCTATAATATAGTTCTACAGGAGATGCAAAAAGATCCTCTCGGATGTAACAAATTAACTATTATAGCTTAAGAACCAAAAAACGCAAACTGAAATCACATCCATCACACAGGGGAATACGAAAAGTGAGAGTAAATGATAAATGACCTTATCTTCGGCAAGCAAAGGAAGGTGAAGAAGAATCTCGAGAGGCTCTGCATCAGCAGCCATAACCACGAACTCGGAGATCCCACGGTTCAGTGTCTTGGTAGCTTCATTAGCTCCCTTCTTGAGCTGCTTGTAGTTCGTAGCTTGTTGAACAAGATCGAGGATTGTTATCGCCAGCTGAGAATCAGCTAGCGGGTACGCCTTAGGGTTCACTGCTTCTACCGTCATCTTCTTCGTCTTAAGAGCTCAGAGAAGAAAAGTGGCGAGAAAGAGACTGATTTTAGCAGCGGTTTGAAGTATTTAACTATTCGACGGTGTTAGGGCTTATGAAACCTCTAGCTGAGACAGAAGGTTTAAAAAATATATTATCCAGAATTAAAAATTAATGTGAAAAATTATCGTCGGCGTCTCGATTCCTCTCATTGTGTATCTTCGTCACCGGAGGAGAACGAAGAGGGAATCTCCAAGCGAGATAAGGAGGTAGAAGAGGATGGCGGAAGATTTAGTGCTCGACACGGCGATCAGAGACTGGGTTTTGATCCCTCTCTCCGTCGTGATGGTGCTCTGAGCTGATTGGATTTTGGATGTGCTTTGTTTCCCAGACAAGTTGTAATTAGGGCTCGGAATCTGAATTGCGGTGCCAATTTTATCCCGCCGAAATCCTTCCGAGCTCGGAGATTCTACTTGAGCAGCGAGGTATGAGCTAATAAATTGATGAAAAAACTTGTGCTTGTCAAGTCTAGGTGTTGTTGCTCAAAATGATGAAGCTTCTTGCTCCCCTAAATCTTAAGCTTTTTTCCTGACGATTTGCAGACATGCCAATGCACAAAAAGGTTCCCGGGTTCTAGCCTTGTAGGACTGTGTATAGCCTTGGTGATTTGGCCAAAGTCATGTTGAGCTATATGATTCTGTAGAATCAGCTGTCTTCCTATTTTTGAAATTATGCTGTATACTAGTTACTGAGAGTTGTTGCGTGCATTCTAGTATACTGGACTGGTTATTAGCTCTACTGCACTGCACTGCAGGAAAAGTGATTGCTGCAGCTCAAAACCCAAAGGCCCAGATGCTCTCTGATCCTAACATGGCCATGGATATGATGAAGAAAAACCTGCAGTTTAAGTAAATTTTGAATTCATCTCTCTTCTTGGTGTTAATCGGTAAAATAAAGGATACTGATGAAAAATTTACCACGCTCACTTTTGCATGGGTCAACTTCTTCTTCTCTGGGTTTGTTGCAGGTTTTGTTTCCCATTCGCAGACGCATTCTTCTCTTGGGTTTGTGTTTATCACCTCCGTTACTCTGCAAACTCTACAACAAGGCCATAGTATCATCTTATCTTGCAGCCAAGATACCATTTCCGCTGACTCAGAGGTTCAGGTCAATGTTACAGAGCGGGATCGACTTGAGCACTGTCGATGTTAGCTATGTGAGCAGCCCGTTCATGGTCTGTATGTATATCTAGTTACATACAAGTGTGACCCATGCCATATTTTGTTTCATGACCTTTTCTTCTTCCATGTCTCAGCTACTTGTTGAACTTATTCGGATTAAGAGGCTTATTTAGTCTCATTCTTGGAGATGAGAATGGTTAGTGTTCACCTACTTACTAATTCACACACCATTTTTTCCTCAAAAAGCTCCGACTTTGAGCGTGGAATACTCTTTAGTCATTGCAAGTTTTGTGTTTCTTATGCAGCAGTTGATGATACACAACGAATGATGCAAATGGGTGGATTTGGTTTTGATGCATCAAAGGTATTATTATATTTGTATACCAAGCGCCTTCTCGATCAGGCATCATATATATCATCAAGTCATAACTTTAAAGACCTTCTTGAATCTTCATCACCAAACATTTTGTTTTCTTGGTCCAAACCTGATTTTGTTTTGCAAATTGTCCTCAGAGCTTGAGCGCTGACAAGGATGTTCAGCAGAGTCCGTTTTGAGAAAACTCGTGCATTAGAGGACTCGAGAACATAAAAAAAATATATATATATATATCTTTGCTCTTCTTACACCCTCTGGTAGCTAAGATTCTTACTGTGTTTGTATGTTGCTCATGAACATCTCAACTACTTGTGCTAATTATCATCATGATTAATTAATCTTAATCTAAATGAAATTTTCGACAACAACAACAACCGTTCACCCATGTGTTTTCCTGCCACGAAGCGAAATTGCTAAAACGTGCAATCCGACGAAACAATGAATGAGCCTAGAGTGAGAGAGTACAAATTAAGAAGACAGAAAAGAACGATGCGATCAATGGTCATGTGATGAAAACTTAAAGCAAAAAAACTCGATTGTATTACAATTTACAAAGTTGATGAAATCAGAAATCCAAATAACATGAAGAGTGGACAATATGATGAAGAGTTGAAAACCCAAGAATATGCATAAAGTCTGGAGTAAATTACATGAATCAAAGTATTGAAGAAATTAAAAACTTAGAAAAACTTGAGATTCTCCACATAGTCTAGAAAGATGCGAATAAGAGGATTCTCAAACTCTTCAAATCCATGAACATTGATTCTTGTAAAGGTTCCCCTCTCGAGATTGTAGAAGTCAACGTAGAAAAGCTTTGATCCGCCGTAGCTGTAGCTGTACGGCGAAAACACAGTGTCACCAGTACCATTCATTCCAACAAAGTAACTCTCTCCGCTGATTAAAGGAGGCAACACGTACGTCTGCTTGGACCATTTATGATTTCCAGCATCTTCTAGAACCCACAACACGAGTTGATCTCTCTCCCTAAACGTTGTTGTTGTTTCCTTACGTATACCTAATTTGCCTTTGTAGTTGAACAAGATGAGGCAACCAACATTGTAACAATCATCACCCTCTCCCATCATGTCTTTATCTAAGTTAATAAATCCGAACTTCTCAGACCCAACGTCGAAGCAAACTATCACAGGAAATTGTCCCATCTTTGCTCCGAAATACAAAACACCATTTATGCACATCTCACCAGACATCATACAACACTCTTCAAAATGGAACTCGTATTCGATCCTTCTCCACAAACGTTTTCCAGAATCGAACGTCAAAACCTGATGAGCAGTGGGTCTACTGAGTCTTTCACCACGTTCATCAACTGACGAAGTCATACACAACACTTTGAACTGTTTGCCGATCGGATCATATCCAAGATACATTTCTTCAATAATCTCCTTGGCTTTTGTGACGTTTGCTTTAGCTTCCACCTCGGGTAAGGTTTTGTTTTCTAGAAGCACTTTGGGTAAGGTTAGTAACTCTCCGGTGATAGGGTTCCAAATCGCCCTCTCTTTTCTTTTTGTAACTCCGTCAAGGAGGGCCAATCCACAGACCGTAGAACAGTTATCAGAATGGAAAACATTTGGAAAAGACGTATGATAACGTGTGGCTACAAGAGTAGAGTTGTCATCTGGATTTTGAGGCTGAGGTGAAGAGTAGAAGAACAACTTGCCATCAACTTGTACGGTGAAAAGGAGCCGTGGACGAGTGGAAGACTTGGTCAGAAACAGCTCGGTGAAATCAGGACTGTGTTTCATCTCTGGAGGTGATTAATAGATTCTCCAAGAACTGCTGCTCCAAATTTTCCATGGTGGATTGTACAAACTCTAGAATCGCTTTCAGAGCTTAAGACCAACAAAACCGTACCCTAGATTTTGGATTTTTTTTTTTTTACCGACTCTGTATGCAAGAATCCTAAATGGGCCCAAGACATATTAAGTGGGGACTTTATGCAACGATCCTAACTGGGTTCTATTATATGCAACGTATAATCAGTCTTATGCGCTTCACTTTCAGCGGCTGTTCTTGCTACGATATTGCCATAGTATATCGTAGAATTGAAAAGTAACTTGAGAAATCAAAAGATAAAGAATAACTCTCTTTATTTAGCTTAAGAAAACTCTCTCAGAAACTTAAGCTCTCAAATCCTCAAATCACAATTCATAAGCTATGTCACATCTTGACATCTTTTTATATAGAACACACTTTTTCCTAATCATAATAGGAAATCTCCTATGTTTAGATATCTCCTAAAACATACTTTTCATTTTCTCTCTATAACCACAACTTGGTTAGGATTAGAATGGTTTGGTTTAAATCTCTAGTATTGCAAATATCAGAATGGTTTCGATCTGCTGTGGTTCAGCTCTGTGTTTGTCTGATTCCATTTTGTAAGTGACTTTGAACATAAGGAATTGATGTCACAACTACTTCAATTGCCAACATAATCTAATGGAATTTTCATCAATAACGATAACAAACCGTTCGTCCATGTTTTAATCCCACACCACATGTCGAAATTGCTTTAAAAAAACTGGAATTCGACCAAACAATAACGAGCCTAGAGTGAGAGAGGCTAAAGAAGACAAAACAGAACAATGTGTTCAATGCTCATATGATGACAAATTCCAAACAGACTTAAGAGGAACGATAGAGTTGAAATCCAAATAAAAGCCTCAAGTAATAATAATATATGAAAGACTAGAACACACTTAACTACATAAACTTCACGTTCTCCACATTGTCAAAAAGGTTACAATACTACGACCCTCCCAAAACTTTTCAAATCCCTGAATAGTAACCCTTGTAAGAAGAGTATTCGACCTCTCGAGATTGTAGAAATAAACGCAGTAAGGTTCTAGTCGGTCGCTGCTGTTCGGCGAGAACACGATTTCACCGGTACCAGCCATTCCAAGGAACTGTTTCCCTCCGATTAAACTAGGCAGTTCGTAGGTTTGCTTGCTCCTTTGTAGTTGAACAACTTCAAATAATCCATAGACTGGAGTATATATAGAAACAGCACCCCCAAAGATTCGGGGAATGACGTACGATAACGTGTGGCAACAAGAGTAGAGTTCTCTCTCATTCCCTTCTTCTCCACTCTTCTCGTCCTCTATGTGTCCAAACTAACTTCAATCTTAGGAGATTTGTCAAGAAGAGAGCTTAGCTCAGCAACATAGCTTCCCAAGTCGGTCGTGGCAGCAACACCGGAACCCGAAACAGAACCAGAACCAGAACCAAGACCAGAGCCAGACCCTTCTTCACCACTCTTCTCTCCTCCTTGCTTTGTGGTCAAAGTTCCATAAAACAGTTTCATCGCGGCTTCCGTTGAGAGACCACGCACAGAACCGTGTAGTTTCTGAAACCTATCACTTGTTTCTTGTTCCTCAACCAGCTTCTCTCTTAGCTCACTCGGGAGGAAAGCCAACGCACTTCAGTTAAAAAAAAAATTCAAAACAGAAAAACGTATTAGACTACTACTCGATACGCTTCACCGGATTTGTACAGAAGCTAGTAAAAGTACCTGGAGACACCTCTCACAATACCAAACTTGTAGCCACCAAGAACTGATTCTTTATAGCCAATGTTATAACCTTTCTGCGCAGCTGCTTCTTTCCCAGCAATAATCCCATCACGGTATCCACTCTAATTCGCAGAAAAAAAAAAAAGAAAAAAGAAAAATATCAATCATATATATTCATATATACAAAAGTTGAATCGGTTTAGAAAGGAATATATATATATATATATATATATATATACCATGTGGAATTCCTCAAGCATCTTCTCTGTGTCCTTGTTAATCGGGTAAGTATGATCACTTGCTTCTTCATCTGAGCTTCCGAAGAACGATCCTTCTAAATCCTCAACACTGTTGTGATCATCATTTCCTAAAACAAGAAGATGATTCTGATTTTTAAGCATTGTCCAGTAACAACAGAGCAAGAGACAAAACCTAAAAGGGAGAGCGCTTCAACTGCGTAACACATTGACTCACGAGGTTTCGAAAGCTGCAAACTTTCTCCGTAAAGCTCTCTGGAGAAACTGGAATTACCGTCTGCGGTCGAAGAGAAATTTACAGAAGGGGAGTTTTCTGATCAAACGAAACGCATAAACAAGTGTTACTAAAACAGAACAACAACGAAACTGGTGAATAGAAATAAAAAAAAAAAAAAAAAAAATGAAAACTTCAAATAGCGTGAATAGATTACACTAATCGACCAGATCAAGATCTTCAAAACTACTATAACGTTTTAATTTAATTAGATTAACTAGCATAATTATACAGACAAACAATTTCAAAAACCGAAAGAACAAAAATTCAATGAAACTGAGAAATCTGTGAAACATTCTAACAGATCTGAAACAAGGGGAGGAGCTATGAGGAATCGAAACAGGTGACGGCAATACACAATCTCGAAAACAAATTCTACAGAGACATCTTACCGGCGAAATCGCTGTTGGTGGTCATGGTGGCCTGCGAAATACTGTAACGATAATGGNAAAAATTTTTTTTTTTTTTTTTTTTTGGAGACATGAGTGAGATTCGTGAAATCGTGATATATAGATAAAATTATTTCCGATGTCACAAAAAAAAGATAAAATTATTTCCAAAATTTTGTGTATTTTTTGATTGGTCACACATCTTTTGTTATACACCGTTGATGAGAATAAAATCAACGGTTGTAAACCTTCCTAATATCACTTATGTTCCTAGTCTTCTCTTCCTCGTTGCAAAATCTAGCTTCCTCGGAATCACCCAATCTAAAATTAACCTAATTTCTTCCATCTTTCTCAGACATTCGCCTCTCTTCATCTTCACACCCAAAACCCTAATCTTCTCCGGTCTCTCTCTCTCTCTCTCTACCCCTCCGTCTCTGATTTCTAGGGTTTTCGTAAGAACGGAGCAAAAAAGATGTTCGGGCGAGGACCCTCGAAGAAGAGCGACAACACTAAGTTCTACGGGATCTTAGGCGTCCCGAAGACCGCATCTCCTGAAGATCTCAAGAAGGCTTACAAAAAAGCTGCCATCAAGAACCATCCCGATAAGGGTGGAGATCCTGAGAAGGTTCCTTTCTCTTCAGATCCCTTCTCTTTTCGCTTAGATTCTGCGAAATTCGATCTGTGTCTGTTTTTTTTTGGGCTCACTTAGGTTTTTAGTTTGATTTCGAATTTCCGATCGATTGAAGTCTCGTTGAGCTTTTAATCTCGAATTTTGATCCGATCTGAAAAGTGTGAGTTCTAGGTTCACTCGATTTCGTGCTGTGTTTTTCTTGAATCGTGTTAAGCAATAAAGCTTTATGTAGACCAAGGAAATTTTGAGCTTCGATGTACGTAATTGAGATGTTCTGTTTATCAAGTGAAGAAAACCAATAAGCTTCTTTGCTTCAAAGCTCTTTAGGACTTTAAAGAGTGAAATTCTCTCGCATGTTTATCTTTTCTTGCTTTTGGATTCATAAACACGATTTATAGACGTTATGTTTAAACTGTTTTAAGTTGAATATAGATTATGAAGGATTGAGCTTTCTTCCTGGTGACAAATTGTGGGATTCAAAAGTCGGTTGCTTTGTGAAGTCTTTGGAGCGTATGGCTTTGGTATTGTGTAAATTTTTGATCTTGATTACATGTCATTGCAGTTCAAAGAGGTAGCTCAGGCTTATGAAGTTCTTAGTGACCCGGAGAAGAGAGAGATTTACGACCAGTATGGAGAGGACGCACTCAAGGAAGGAATGGGTGGCTCAGGAGGTGGGCATGACCCATTCGATATCTTCTCATCCTTCTTTGGTAGTGGGAGCCCGTTTGGAGGTGAGTCTCTTGGACATTCCCTGCTCTCTGATAATATAATGGTGAATTTTCTTTTGAAATGTTTTTGTTTTCGAATAGGTCCTAGCAGCCGGGGAAGGAGGCAGAGGCGTGGCGAAGATGTTGTTCATCCCTTGAAGGTTTCTCTTGAGGACGTGTACCTTGGAACTACGAAGAAGCTCTCACTTTCTCGGAACGCTCTCTGCTCAAAGTGTAACGGGTTAGTACTTTCTACTTTCACGCTCTACTTTCTACTTATTTGTGTTTCATCAAATGCGGAAAAAGGTTCTTAATTTGAGTTTGTTATTGCAGAAAGGGTTCGAAATCTGGAGCGTCCCTGAAATGTGGTGGGTGTCAGGGTACAGGTATGAAGGTGACAATCAGGCAGCTGGGGCCTGGAATGATTCAGCAGATGCAGCATGCTTGTAACGAATGCAGAGGCACTGGTGAGACGATCAGCGACAAGGACAGGTGTCCGCAATGCAAAGGAGACAAGGTTATCCCCGAGAAGAAGGTGCTTGAAGTCAACGTGGAGAAGGGAATGCAACACAGTCAGAAGCTCACATTCGAAGGACAGGCAGATGAAGCGGTATCTATTCTCTCACACATTATTTACTCTTAGAGCTTTGAGCCTCCTGTGTTGTTTCTTTCTCCAGACTTTGTTAACCCCTTGTTTTTTTTGGAGCAGCCTGACACGGTCACTGGAGATATAGTGTTTGTCCTCCAGCAGAAAGAGCATCCAAAGTTCAAGAGAAAGGGAGAAGACCTCTTCGTGGAGCACACGATTTCTCTAACCGAGGCTCTTTGTGGGTTCCAGTTTGTCCTGACTCACTTGGATGGCAGAAATCTTCTCATCAAATCTAATCCCGGCGAGGTCGTGAAGCCTGGTACGTATTCAGACTCAATGTATGGACGTGTTTATGTCTCTCTTATTGGAACATGATTACTCATCTCTTTGGTGTGCTTGTTATAGATTCATACAAGGCAATAAGCGATGAAGGGATGCCGATATACCAGAGGCCATTCATGAAGGGTAAGCTCTACATCCACTTCACGGTGGAGTTCCCGGACTCGCTGAGCCCTGACCAGACCAAAGCAATTGAAGCTGTTCTGCCCAAGCCTTCGACAACTCAGCTGAGCGACATGGAGATAGACGAGTGCGAGGAGACTACGCTGCACGATGTCAACATGGAGGATGAGATGAGAAGGAAAGCACAAGCTCAAAGAGAGGCTTACGATGATGACGAAGATGATGATGACCATCCCGGAGGCGCTCAGAGGGTGCAATGTGCCCAGCAGTAAGTAGCCCCTTTAGAGGGAGACTTTGGCGACCCACATGGGTTTTGGCTTGCTTATTTTAAGTGTATTGGAGTCTTGTGGAGTTTGGACGGTTTAGACTTTGCTCACTTCTGTCGAAATTCAACTTGGTTCTTTTTCGTATTACAATTTTGAGTTTTTTTTTTTTAATATATTAAATTTGTAGTAATCATCTAATACGTTCAAGAATACAGTACTACGTGTCTTTCTAAATACATAAAGTTGTTAAAAAATGGTTCTGGAATCATAAAACAGTAGACAGATGGTTTTCAGAGATAGATACGTCATGCTCATCTTGATTCACAGGGTTTTAAAGGTCGTGCATTTAGTAGGTTGCAGACAGAAATCCTCTGGCACATTTGAATTGCCACTAGATTTTGTTATAGATTTGTCGGTAACTTGGTAAGTAAGCTAGCTATCAAGTTGCTCGAAGAAGGATTTGGCTTGCAAGAACATCTGCTAGCTCTACGCAGATATCCTTTTATGGAGATAACAGACTGGGAAGATGTATTTGTAGTGTCCCTTTGGCATCACGTAAGTCTGCTTACAATCTATTATCATGGTGATGATTCTTTTTAACATCTCTCGATGATGCTTATATATATATATATATATGATTATCTCTCATTTGGATTCCCAGAAATGGCTTGTTGTTACAGAGGCAGATAAGAGAATTGCGGAAATCCAAAGGGTTTCTAGAATCAGCAGTTCAGAGATCATCATGTGAACGAGACATTTGGTTATTTTTGTACAAAAGACAAGGCACACTGCATCTCCCACCATCAAACATTGGTATATGGTCTTGCACTTAGAAAACTAATTACTACTGTCAGTAGTGAACGTTTTAATCTGATGCTGATGTGTGGAAATTTGCAGGAGTGCGTTAAAACCGGTTTCAGTTTATTTTCTGTTACACAATCCAAAGCTGATACAAAATTTGAGAGTGAGTGAGTGAGAGAGAGAGAGAGAGAGAGAGAGAGTAAAAAACAGAACACCGTGTTCAATATTCATGTGATGAAAACTTAAAAGCAAAAACTCAACGTGTTATAAAGTTAGTCAAATTCCAACAAACAACATTACGAGGGAGCAATATGATAAAGAGTTGAAATCCAAAATATAAAGTCTAGGGTAAATAAAATATGAAAGCGTTGAAGAAACACTTAGATCAACTTGAGATTTTCCACATAGTCTAGAGAGGTGTGAATAAAAGGATGCTTAAAATCTTCAAATCCCTGAATATTGACTCTTGTAGAAGTTTTCCTCTCGAGATTGTAGAAGTCAAGGCAGAAACTCTTTGATTGGTCGTCGCTGGGGTACAACGAGGATAACACGATATCACCAGTACCAGTCACTCCAACAAACAATTTCGGTGTGGTTGAAGTAGGCAAATCGTAGTAGGTATGCTTGGACCATTTGTGATTTCCAGCATCTTCAAGAACCCACAACACGAGTTGATCATCTTCACGTATACCTAATCTACCTTTGTAGTTGAACAAAGTCAAATGACTATGACAATAAGGAAAACCGTCGTCTAACATGTCTTTATCCAAGCTAATAAAGCTGAACTTCTCAGACCTAACGTCGAAGCAAGCTATCGCACAAGATTCTCCCAACGCAGTTATGAAATACAAACCACCATTTACGCATACTTCACCACACGTTGTTCCACCTCTCTCTATAAAATGAAACTGGCATTCGATCCTTCTCCACAAACGTTTTCCAGACTCCAATGTCAAAACCTGATATGAGTATTGGGTCTTTCACAACCTGACGAGATCACACACAATACTTTGAACTGTTTTCTGATCGGATCATAGCCAAGAAGCATTCCTGAAACCTTAGCTTTCACCTTGGGTAATGTTAGGAACGCTCCCGTTACAGGGTTACAAATCACCCGCACCTTTCTTCTATGACCTCCCTGAAAAAGGGTCAATCCACAGACTGAATTACAGTAGCGAGGTGGACAATATTTGGGAAGAGACGTATGATAACGTGTGGCTACAAGAGTAGAGCTGTCGTCTGGATTTTGAGGCTGAGGTGAAGAGTAGAATAATAACTCGCCATCAACTTTTAAGGTGAAAAAGAGGCGTGGACGAGTGGAAGACTTGGTTAGAAACAGCTCGGTGAAATCAGGACGACGGAGTATGCATCCCCATAACTTCGATACGCAATGAAACCTATCTATAGACTTTCTAGGGAGTCGAGAGAATATATCGATAAGTAGATCAACTGGTATAGGATCTGAGTAGAACTGCTGCTGGAAACGGTTCATGGCGTTTTTTAACAAAATACAAACCCTAGACCAGAGCTTTAAGACTTTTAGGCTTTGTTTCTCTCCTACTGACTTTATATGCAAGAACTTTAAATGGGCTTTATTAGGCCCAATACATACAGAGTAAAAGTGTAAAACTAAGACTTAAGTATATGGCTCTGGGAATCAGTAATCAGAAAACAGAGACAGATGCGTCATGCTCATCTTGATTCACGGAGTGCATTAGTGGGACCTTCACCAAACCACTTATCAGCCCTGCGTTTCTCTGTTGCCTCTGATGGAAACTGTAATCAGAATCTTGTTCAGCATAGTGAATCAGGACAGGAGGTTATGTAGACAATAATTTTGCGAGGAACGGTGAAAAGGTAGATACTTGTCGCCAGAAGAGTCAACTGAAGTATGTGAGGATGATTAATTTAGGGAGCCTCTTTCTATTAAGTCATGGCCCCTTACGAGGTTCTCAGTATGAATCCTGTGCTGACATGTGATTTATTGCGCAAGCATGGAAACAGAAACAGGAGGGAGCAGCGGAAATCATTGCCATGGTTTTGATTTTTCAACATATCAATTTAGGTTCGCATGTTTGTGTATTGTCTGAAAACTGAGCTTTACTTTTTGGCAGAAGAATCAAAACAGAGGAGCTGAACATTGTTCGAACATAGAACAAGCTCATTATTACTTTCAGTTTTCAGACTTAAATTTTCGTTACGCATAGGACTGAATAAAGTTCAAGGCTTTACTTTCACTTTGAAAAATTCCAGAAACATTTGTTTACCAAGTTCTCAACAACAAATCTCTACTTAATTGACTGCCTACAGCGAGAGAGGCTACAGAAGACAAAAAAAAAAAACAGAACCATGTGTTCGATCCTCATGTGATGACAGATTAAGAGAAAAAAAAAACTAGTAAGCTGAAATAAAAAAATTCTAAACAATTTTAAGAGGAACATTATCATAAGTAGAGTTGAAATCCCAAATATAAAGTCTCTAAGTAAATAATCTATGAAAGCGTTGAACACACTTAACTACGTAAACTTGAGACTCTCAACGTAGTCTAGAAAGGTGGGAACACGACGATGCTTAAACTCTTCAAATCCCTGAAAATAGACTCTTTTAAAGGTTTTCTTCTCGGGATTGAAGAAGTAAACAAAGTAAAGCTTTGATTGGAAGTCGAACGACCACAACACGATGTCACCTGTACTAGTCATTCCAACAAACCCTTTCCTGCTGCTTAAAGGAGGCAATTCGTAGGCCTGCTTGGACCATTTGTGATTTCCTTCATCTTCTAGAACCCACAACACAAGTTCTGTATCATAATAATAACTTCCATCACGTATACCTAATTTACCTTTGTAGTTGAACAAAGCCAAACTTCGACCATGATAATAAGAATCATCATCCTCTTCTTTCAGGTCTTCATCTAAGTTAATAAAGCCGAATTTCTCAGACATAACGTTGAAGCAAACTACCACAGAAGACTGTCCCAACATAGCTCCGAAAATACAAAACTCCATTTATGCATACTTCACCAATTATACTACTAATCTTCATAAAATGGAACTTGCATTCGATCCTTCTCCACAAACGCTCAGAAATCATAATTAAACTTGAAACGGCTATGAAAATGTTATATTTCACAAATAATCAGAAATCTAACAAACTAAATTGGATCCATACATGATGACATATATAACAGAGGCACCCTGGCATGAATCTCAGGTTTGCAGCTTCTCCCCATATCAAAAAATAAAGTCCCATGTAGAGCAATTTACGCTGCTGTATCTCTTAGTCGGCAACCTTCAAATGCCAACAAGAGGATAAGCAGACAGAAAGTATGATTCATATAATACGCTAACAAGCGATTACTCGTGGTACAACAACGAATGATGCCAAATCGTATATAGCAACATACAACACTCAAAAAATAGGTCTATACACATATAAGATTACTATATTCACTGGAGATAAACCTTATGCTGTGTTTGGTCGGTGTATACATAGAAAGAGCACATATCTTCTACATGACTACATACACATACTAATAACAAACACTGGTTAAGAGAGTTAGTACTATGATCTCCTATGCGGTTTTGATCGAATTGCATAAAGCCATTTCCTCTCCGCCTGCACCTGAAAATTCAAAAACAGTCAGATTTATAAATTAACTCCTAATTTGTAAAAGCTAAGCTATGATGGTGACTCCTAAACTATATCTTCATTACAGCTACCTTGTATGCATGAGTTTCTGGTTTTTTTTAAGTTCCTCTGCTTTTGCTCATAACACCAGCTTGAATCCCTTCGATAGAAAATCATCCCTGAAGATATAACGTAAAGATGTTTTGAACATATTGATACATTATATCAAGAACACATCAAAATGACTAGAGACGATGAGCAAACCCACCTCTTACTACTCTGCTGCATCATTTTATCTTCTCGAGCTCTACGCTCTTCCCGGCGTTTAACCTCGTTAGGATCTCCTTTACATCCCAAAACAAGGCTACTCACAAGCAGCTCTGCGCTATACGAACTATCGCAATCCTTTATCCTAAGCGTTCTAAACCGCTTGCTCCCCAAATCAAACCACACGAGCTTCGCATTGTTTATCTCCAGCAAGATCTTCCTCCTATCCTTAGACCAAATCAGAGGCCTCATAAAGTCAAACGAGTCAACACTCTTCGGCTTCGCCACCCTAAACAGCTTACTCCAAGACGCTTCGACATTATACTCCTTCATAACCCAAACATCAACATAAGCAAACTCGTGGTTACACATCAAGCAAAGACGCCCATCCAACACACCGATGTCGATATTCTCATGAGCAAGAACCTCCGGGAAACCAAGAATCTCGAACTCCTCGGAGTCGAGATCGAATCTTATAATCGTGTTGAAGCCGATAAGTCCAGGCCTTCTCGGTAAAACCCAGTGGAGGCTATTGCTAGCCAAAACACCATACCCACGGCGATACAGGAGATGGTAGTAGAAGTAGAAAAGCAATTGAATCGCAGGTAGTACACGTTTGATCCTCTTCCACGAGTTCCTCTTTAAGCTGAACACTTTGATTTCGTAAGGAAACCCGAAAACCAGCTCATCGGCTTTGCCTCCTTTACACTGAACCATCCTCACGATCTTGTAATCGTCGTTCACCGAATCGTAACCGAATCCGTAAAACACATACCCGCGAGTCGTCGAACCTTCCGGGAAATCGACGATCTCAGCCGGTAACCGGTGGATTTGCCGAGTCGAGGGATTGAATATCGCCATATCGGTCGGCGAATTCGATAAGCCGATCAATCCGTTGCACGAGCCGAAAACCTCCGTTAGACCGCCGGCTTTCAGAGGATGCTCGACGTCGGAGACTTTATCCGGCGCGTCGAGTTCCACAGTACAGAGGAGGCGGGGTCCTCGCAGCAAGATCATGAGGTGATCTCCGGTTTGGAGTGTGTGGTTGAGATGCGATGCGATGAAAACGGGACTGCCGATTAGAGAGAAGAGAGGCTTCGAGAGGACGCGGAATCGGACTAGCGTGCTTGCTGGGAGACGGAGGAATAAATCGGTGATGATATCCATCGGAATATTCGCCATTTTCTTCTTCTTCTTCTCGGAAACTACTCTCAGTATCGATCAGAGATGGAGAGATAAGGTTTCAAATCTCGGGAAACAGATTTTTTATTTTTATTTTTTTTCTCGAAAGAAAATGATGGGAAGAAAAAAATGTATCTGATAGTGGCGGCTTACTGTTGTTAGAAAGACGCTTAATTGTTCAGCAATGAAGAATTACGTCAATACGACGTTTATTACAGTACTTTGAAAAAGAAGTACAGTATTCTGAAAATATCTGAATATGCAATTTTTTTTTTTTTTTGCTCAACACAGGTATTTTTTAATGATGCAATTTTCATTAATTTTCAAGTCGAAAATATCCATTTTATGCTGGGCCTATAGGCATACTTTTCGGCCTATACATGGCCCTAATGAGGTCCAATATGTGAAGACTACAAATTTAAAATTTTAGAATAATCGTTTTAAAAATGAAAAGAAGAAAGAAAAGATTAGGAGATATAACAAAAAGTAATTGCAACCACGTGAAATTCAGAGTATATAGCAAACAACAAGAAGCCAATTTTTTTCGAAACTATTAGAAAAGAGTGAAATTAACATCGAAAATTAGCATTTATTTATGAGTCAATTTATTTATCGTGGAACTAGTTTATTAGCATATTCTAAAAAAAAAACACTGACGCAACTTGCATATATGTTCGTTGGAGTCCATTCAATTCAGTAGACAATAACTAAGGTACTACTACCTCACTTAGCTCACTACTCTGTAAATGTTCAACCAAATTTATGTTGAAGAATCAAAAGTTTTTTTTTTTTATCAACTAATTAATAAAAATTAAACTCTAAACAGGTAATACAAATAGTTAATTAGCCACAAAGGCGGAATTGTAAAACTACTAAAAGAGAGAATTATACACTTGTTTAGAAAGAGTATATGCAACTTGATTCTTTTCCTTGTTGATATATTCAAGAGAATGTGGAAGTTTCATCATCCAATTAATAACGTATATCAATTGTTCCAACTCCTTGATATGATAGTTGAAGAATCAAAAGTTATAGGTGTAATTGTACCAATCCTGTTTAGTACTTTATATCATATTCTACAAAAACGCTGCTTTGTTTTTGTTTTCAAGTAATGCATCAAACTTTAACAAACAAAAGAAGTTTTTATTTATTATTATTATTATTATTATTTTTTTTTTTTTGTTATGAATGTTAAGATCACAAAAAGAAGTTCTATAATCAATTAAGGCATGAAACTGCCAGACTGAGTTCACGAGAAAGACCATGCATCAGCGTAATATACGTGATAAAAGAACAAGTCGATCAAATCTAAATTATTGATGTGATATGTTTATTAAAGTCCTAAAGCTCTGAAAATCATATGTATGGTAATTGGGTTCATATTAATTTGGGCTATAAAATAAGGTTGAACACGCCAAAGATGGTTCACGGGTTGCGTCTAGTGGCTATACGCGAGAGATCTGAAATCGAATTATTTCTTCCACATGATCATTATTAATTTATCAATTTGTAAAAAGTGAAGACATTAACGATGGTTGAAAATTGGGATTATCGATGTGGATTGATTGTACATAAATAAAGGTGACAACGAGCCAAAGAAGTGAAGAACCATACGACTAAACTAAGACCAGGCTTGTTTCTTACCATTTCTGTTTACGTTCGCGTTTTTATATTTTGATATTATTAACAATGCAAACGTAAAGGTATGAAAAACGATTGTGGTCTGGTCGATATCAGATCGATGATGCTAAAAATGTTAGCTAATACTTATGGTGAATTTTTCACTGTATCTATTATTGGGTTTACAAACTTCGAAAACTAATCTAGATTTCGGTTTGAAATATCTCGGCTTATATTTCTTTTCTTTTTTAAAGTCACTGCACCACGTAATCTTTTTTATTTGTTTCTACGGTTCCTGATGTAAAATGTTGGTAAGATATTTCTGCTGGGTGAAAAGTAGTCCATACTCCATAGCGTACGTATGCGTTTATCAGTCAAAAGCAGTAATATAGTGTACTTTCAAGACCAGAATCCAAATCTGTAAATATTTATAGACTAGAATCAGTTTTACTTAAGAGTTAAAAGGTCAACAAATTCTAAAACCTATTGCGCTACTTATCTCTATATATACTTACGTATAATGATTCCATTTGGAAGGGACCATATATAATCACTTGTTTTCGTTTATTAGTTTTTATTTTGTTTACCTTGGAGAACACCAGAACCATAAACACATCACATCATCGCACAAGTTGAGTCTCACAGACATTTTTCTCAGAATTATGTATTATGTCCATTCCAATACTTGTGCCCTACGCATCCAAAAGTCCATGAAGGATCAATATCATCCTAATGCTCTATATATCATATTTCTATTGATCTTGAGAAACCCATTCATATTATATATCACTCTTCCATATTTCACATTAATATATTATGAAAAAAAAAAAAAAAAAACTTCACATATAAAACATTTCGATTATACTAAACGTATGTTACTTATTTATATATATGGACCCACCATATTCTTTTGTTTTTTTTTGAATGAATGTAAAATTATATTCAATCAAAAAACCATGGTTACATCAAGTGTTACATTAGTTTAAAAAGGAGAATGAAGAATCTAATCTATTCCTTAGTTTCTTGTTGCAAACCATAAAATGAGGCTGCCCTCGTAGCTATGGTCTCCCAGAAGTCGGATGGAGCTGAGGCGATTTCTAAGAGTCTTATCCACTGTCTTTGCCAACTGCAGGGGTACGGTGGGCACTCTGCTTCACCATGCGTCCTGCTATTGCGCTCTCTCCACAGAGCGTACACTGTCGCTTGGAAGGTGTAGCGAAGAAGCAATAATTTATCCCGGTGGTGGCGATGATCCTTAAGAATTCCCATAAGAATATCCCAATCTGTACTGAACTCTCTTTCTAAGATGCCTTTCACTAAGATCTCCCAAACCTGAGCAGAGTAAGGGAATGTGAAAAACAAGCGGTATCTAGTCTCCATTGAACATTGGCATAGGACGCAAGATGCATATTTCTTATTATATATGGAATGCATGATTGTTCTTTGATTCTTCTTGCATCTCAATTAACTTCCGATCATATACACGTGTGCAACAACAGTAGCATACTCACGGGTTGCAAAGCATAATGAATTAGTTATCTTATCTTGTATTTAGTAAACCGAGGAAAATATTGACAAAAGTATAAAAATTAAATGATTTTATTATTCCATAATATAAATTAACAAATTACAATAAAGAGGGTAACACAGTGTGTTACTATCACTCATGCAAGGAGCTCTCGCAATACAACAAATAGTAAACAACACAAGTCCACTGATGTTTCTCATGAACTTCACCAATTCAAATAAACGAGTAGAAAAGAAAACATAACGATAAAAGATTCAAGCTTCACCAACGTACGTATTGATTTTAGGGGCACTGGAAACCAGCTGGTGCCTTTCTGCTGCAAACATTGAGAAGCAAGCTAAGGTTGATGGGAAGGTACAGGTTGATGCCAAGAACACTAGCCTTAAGGGCAGTGCAAAGACAAGCCGCAGCTTCAAGATCGACCAAACCCTTGATGAGGCTGCAACATGGAGTCACGGGAGGAGTTCCGAGGGTTACATCGTTCAACAAGTTGAGAGCGTTAACACAAACACCGAGCTTTAAAGCATCTTTAGGGCAAGTCCCGGTGGTGGCTGGTGCGGTTGGTGGGCTAGGTTTGTGTTTGTTGTGTTTGCGGGGTGGAGGAGGACAATCGGTACTTCGGGTTGCTGTAGTGAGGGTAAAGAAAAGGACGTTAAAGAGAAGAAAGAGAGCAAGAGAGTTTTTAAGAGCCATTGGTTCGTTGAAGGAGGAAAGGAAAAACCCCTAAAGAAACTCTTTCAAGTTAAGAAGTAATTTGATAGTAGTGGTGGAGTGGAGAAATGTGAAGATTGTTAAGTGTGTATTTATAGTGGATGTCGATGGCTTGTATTATAGGCTGAATGATCTGATTAATAATAGTGGTTACTATAATATTTATTTGGACCGACCACGTTCTAGCCCTAAGGTATTTAGCTGGCGATATGCGTAAGAGTTTTGGAACTAAGCATAAAGTTGCTATATATCAAAATGGTTTTTCTATATATACTGTTTTGTTTGTATTAATACACTCGCTTGATCCGAAATCATATATATCGTTTACAATATATATTTATAGAACTATGATTTTTTACAAACTTAAATTTTTACATATACTTTCCGTGTGTTAATTTTACGAATGGGTGATAAAAATTTTATGTACTCAATTATTTAATTAAAAAAATTAACATCTTCAAATAAGGCCTGAATTTTTGCTATAAATATCAATTGTGAGCCGGCTTAAAGTATTATATGTTCTCATAAAATTATTTCCTACAATATATATTTTAAAGAAAATAAAACAACCTCTGGCTTCGCAGAAATCACTATTCACTGAATCAGAGTCTTTTGTTTTTTTAACCCCGTTTTTATTAATGCAGAGAAAACGGTTACAAGCAAAGATAAAGTACGGAGTACACGAGATGAACTAGATAATATCGAATCTTCCGCTTCGACATACTTTAAGATAAAGATAATGCGACTCAGCCTCGTACTCCACGGCCACGGTTCCCACGCCCGCGAGCTGTTGATTGCCAATGCATTTCTTTAGCCTTTGTTGATTGGCTTAACAGGTCTATCTCGAAGGATTCTTTTCCCGGCAGGCGTCATATAATCCGCCTGATCTGACTCTTTGTCTGAATCAGACAAATCTTCCTCTTCCTCCGGTGAACCCAATGAAGCCTCAATTTCCAGTTGACTCATAAAGATTAGGTTTTGTTATTTTTTCTATTTTTCTCTCGATGATTACAAATTAAGGTTCCTTTCAGTTTAAAATTTTGTAGGCATTTTAAGGATTTGAATTTTTTTTTCTGAAACTGGACGATTTGAAATTTGTTGATACATTGTAAGCTAGAAGTGGAGCAGTACTTGATAACTAAGGATGGCATTGCCCCTTATACGTTATCTTCGTGCCCCTCACAGCTGTTTCTCTACTTAAAGATGAAAGTACAACGTTAAAGAAAAAAATCAACTATTGGAGACATGCATGGCTCTATAATCTTGATTGATTGTTTTGCAGTTAGTGTAGTGTGGTGACGGCGTCACGCACCGAAGAAGGATATTGTGACCGTGGCTGTGATTGGACACTCGATGTACTCTTCTTTTGCAGTTAGGTATTTATTTATTTTGTTTGTTGGCTAGTCTTTTTGTGTGCTTATCTTAAATCCTGGTTTTATGGGATTATGACTTACGGCAATTCTTTGACGTTGGGTTACGGTATGGTATAAAGCACCAAATGGTTCAGAGAGCAAGTAACCTTTTTTTTTTTTTTTTTTTGATCATCAGTGTATCTTTAATTTATAATTTTTTTTTTTTTTAATACGCACATGCATAATATTTCATTATTTAAAAATTATTCATTTTTATGCTCCATATTTCTTACAATAATTTCTGACGTAGCTATATCTTTAAGTTCTCATGGAGTGATGGTTGTAGTTTGCTAGTGTGATTAGAAACACAACAATAAAGACACCATAAATAAATAAAGTCAAACACAAATTAAAGTTTATTGATGTTTTATTACATTATTATTAGTGGTAGAATGTAAAATTGTCACAAGGCTTTAGTTGTGGTTCAAGTGATATCACTGATAAGTAAGTTGTAGTACGTAAATCAAAATAATTAGACGGGAGATAAGGAAATGATTATGGGCAGGTAAAGCCTCGGGGAATCCTGCGGCCACAAGCCCTACAAAGGACAGTGATATTGCGAGAAGGAGGGGAAGGTCGATGACCTCCTGGTTGCACCAAATCACATAGGCAAGCAGCTGCATCAGCATCAGATAGATCGCGGATGAGGTTGCAACATGGCTGCGCCCTTCCAAAGTCTAGGTAATTGCCGAAACGTCTTACGACATTGGAACATGCCCTTATTTGGCCGGCATTCCTTGGACATCTNGGGGGGGGGGGGTGGGGGGGGGGGGGGGGGGGGGGGGGGGGGGGGGGGGGGGGGGGTGGTGTGGTTGGTGGACGCACTGGTGCAACCTGCGGTGGCCTGGTTGGAGGAGTTTTGGGTGGTGTAACTGGAGGACGCATTGGTGGTGAAGACTGTGGTGGTGTAGTTGGTGGAGCTTGGGTTGGTGTAACGGGAGGACGCACAGGACGCACTGGTGGAATTTGTGGTGGTGTGGTTGGAGGAGATTGGGGTGGTCTAATTGGAGGCCGCACCGACGGAGTTTGTGGTGGTGTGGTTGGAGGAAATTGGGGTGGTTTAATTGGAGGACGCACCGACGGAGTTTGTGGTGGTGTGGTTGGTGTTATTGGAGGACGCATTGGTGGAGTCTGTGGTGGTGTGGTTGGAGGAGATTGGGGTGGTCTAATTGGAGGACGCACGGGTGGAGTTTGTGGTGGTGTGGTTGGTGTTATCGGAGGACGCACTGATGGAGTTGGTGGTGGTGTAAGTGGAGGACGCACTGGTGGAGTCTGCGGTGGTCTAATTGGAGGACGCACTGGTAATATCTCTGTAGTTATCGGTGTGATATTTGGTGGAGGAACCTGGGGTGGTATGGTTGGAGGACGTACTGGAGGACTTTGAGGTGGTGTTATTGGTGGACTCAAAGGGGTTGTCGGTGGTAGTGTTGGACAAACACATGGTGAGCACGTCGATGGTGGTGGAGGTGGAGGTCGGCGTGGAGGTGGTGGTGGAGGCCGACGGGGACTGGGCCGGTTCTGGGCTTCGGTTTGGCCGAGAAAAAGGATACTTATCAGTGCAAGGACAAGAACTAAGGTTTTTGTTGAACCCATTAGGGCCATTTTGTTCTTAAGCAATTCTTGTCCTCACCAAAAGAAAAGTTGTACGGAAACTGGTGGATTCAAGTGTAGTGAACCTGTGAGTATTTATAACTTGTTTAGAGTGCCAATAGCTTTGCATTCAGCCACTTGTTCCATTAATTGCCCACATTTTCTTGTTAATGCTAACAGGTGGCTTTACTTTCAAGACATTTTTCAAATAATTTTTTTTTTTTTTCAAAGAATTGTTGACTTGGCACTAGTTGATATTCACATGCCATGATTTTCCGTTCTTTTTTTTTTGCTCATCTTATTCCATTTAATTACATGACTACTAAAATCACTTTTTGATAATGACATGTTGTTGTACAATCTCATATTGGAACACAACCTTGTTTTTCAACTTCCACTCGACGATTAATTTTCTATATAGATCCCTCCATAATATAAAGTGACAATTTTTTGCGCAAAAAAAAAAAGTGACAATTTAAAGTAAGTAGAGCTACCACGATATGAAAAATTATCTCACCAGTTATATCTTAGAAATTTCACAGAAAAAATTAGATGAGACTTAAAGTAACATATAAAAGATGAGTCAAAAAGATTTGAGTTGAAAAATTACAGTTGAGTATTTGTTTATATTCGATCACTTGTTTTCGTCGATGTTATATCTAATAGTGGATTGCGTCTATTAATCAAATTAGTTAGGGCTTTGTGAGTCAATGCTCTTTGTTTCATTCTATTTCCAAAAGTAGGATAAATTGGAGAAATGATCACCATGAAAAGATTAGAGAACATCGACAGATTTGTGACAGCTAGTGACAGTCAGATTTGAGTTGAAAAATTACAGTTGAGTATTTGTTTATATCCGATCACTTGTTTTCGTCGATGTTATATCTACTAGTGGATTACGCCTATTAATCAAATTAGCTAGGGTTAATTTTGTGAATTGAATGTCATATTGAAGAAATGCTCTTTCTATTGTTTCATTCTCTTTCCGAAAGTATGATAAACTGGAGAAATGATCACCATGAAAAGATTAGAGAACATTTACAGATTTGTGAAAGTCAGATTTATCGGAAAATTTGTGATCGGTTAAGTAAGTTGTGGGTTTTGTACCTTCAGTAAATGGGTGGGCACGTTCTATGAATTCCATCTCCTAAAGCTTTCTTCCTATAGATTGGGCTAAGGTATGGGGACACTCTAAGGTACCTTGGAAGGCACGTCTCAACAGTAATTATGACTATATATCGAACATATTTTGACAATTTATTGGTTTTAGTTACATGTTACATAAATACATCACTCTCTAATTCTCCTTTTCTAATTCCTATACAAGTATATTGTGTTGTTTGAATATTTCAAGCAAAATAGGTAATTATATTATATACACGAATAATTTAAAACTAATATATCTCTAGATTAATCATGAATTAATATCCTTTTCGTTTGACTAGATGTACACTTTTTACCGAAATTCAGACTATTTCAGTTATCTTACTCTATCATTTTAAAAATCTAGACTAGGTGAAGGTGATTCTCCGCGCGCAGAGATAAATTTGTTTTCTAAAATATATTTATATATGAATATTTTAAATTTGTATAATATTTGTCCAAATTTCCTCTAAAATTTATAGGTTTAGATATATTAGAAAAAATTGATTTTCTGTTCTGAATTTACATATAATAATATAAATACAGTGTGGAATGAAAAAATTAGATTAAGCCAATTCAGGTATAAGCCATGAATCAATAATCCCTTGTGTTGATTTATAAGTTACTAGATTAGATTTAGGTTTATTTTAAGATTTTTAAAATAAATGGCGGAAAAATATTAAACCAATTCTGATCATTTTTAAAAGTAAGTATAATAATATTAAAAATCTGATAATGAATCTCTAAATAAAATAAGATTGGTAATCTTTTTATATTTTAATTATAATTAACATTTTTTAACGTAAGTAGAATTTATGATATAAAAAAATGAATTACTTTGTTTTACTTTTATTTTTATCTAATATAGAAAGACTTACACGTGTCTAATTCTTATAACGCCCCGACCGCCCATCCCGGTAAGTCACCCACGCTCTCTCTCGACCCATGGTTTTCACCCCTATCCGACGGCCGGTCCACGCCCTCTCTCGACCCATGGGCTTCACCCCTATCCGACGGCCGGTCCGTTATTTTTGAGAGGCTTTACCGACTTATTTACTATCCCTGCAATCAACATCTGACATTTTCTCGTGTTTTTTCCTAACTCACACGGTTCTGCAGACTACTTCCCGGAAGGTCACCCATCCTTCCACTACTCCAGCCCAAACACGCTTTATTCTGGAGTTACTTATGGACCTTTGACTGAAAATGTAAGTGCATTTTGTTGACATAGGTAGCCAAATCAATTCTCTTAAGTCTCTCTATAAACTGAGATGTTACATTTTATTTCTACTTTGACTGAACCATCGGTTTATTTTAAGTTATTATTTTGGTATCCAAACAGTTTTATCTCTTATTTTTGTATCTAAACAATTTTTCTCTCTTATCTTTATATATATCAAAACATTAGAATGTACTTCTCAATTAATATTAATTAATATATAATAAAGTAAAATAATAATAAATAAAAAAGATAAGTACAGAATATATAGTATATTACACTAAACGTAACAAATATTTATTTTTTAAAGATATCACTAAAGGAAATATGGATTCCATGAAGCTTTAATCATATCGACAGATCAAATATTCCACCAAGAATAGGATATTACCAGCAATTTGATGCAGGCTAAAAAGCCTAAAATATAGATCGATCAATTTGATAGTCTCTTGGATGAAGCTCTCTAGATCGAAGACCTACAATTAATCTCACCTAATATTCGTACTTAGTACTCATATTTTTGTTGCCAAACCTCTTTGCTCTAGACGAGGTTTAGATATCGCTAACAGATTAAACCTTTTGGCAGCTGCAACTCGAGCTGCATGTTGAGGGACCAAAAAGTTAGTTAAATAATTTATCATATACTAATTACATATATTTCACCTAATTATTTCAACTAACTTTATTCTAGTTAGACGTTAATCACATGACTCACATCCTAAGGTAGCATGCAACTAAAGCTTCACCTAATGTTTCTAAACACTATAAGTCTACAGATACAAAACCAGTAGAATTTGTCAGATCCAGTTAGATGCTGCAACTATATATAAACACTATAAGTCAATTCTATATATGTTTATAGTTTAATGAAACGTCAAACGTGGGTGGTTCTTGACCTGTTTGGCTGTTTCTACCATTTTCTCCAAGTTAGATAAAGATGTATCAAGTCCAGATTAATTGATTCAAATTTGGTTTGAAACGGTTTAAAGTTGGTCTAAACACAAAATGCAGTGGTTGACTGGACCCAATCTGGGCCCAAAATTACATTCATGACTAAAACGATGAATGCAATCAGACCAAAAACTCATGATCGTATGATAGTACTAAGGAGAGCTCCACGCGTTACATATTAATTTAGATCTGGATGTAAATTCATTTTATTTTAATAAAATGAAAAAACAAAAACCACTGCACGGACCAAAAAAAACGAAAAGAATAGATGTTGAATTTAGAAAGAGCACATATGTCAAAAAAAAAATTAGAATGACACATCACAGCTTCAGAGAGTGAGAAAGATTATAACTCTATAATATTAGAATAGGTTTGCACTTTGTACATTCATGGCCATTGTATTTGTATGGTACAGATCACTGACCTTGTATAATAAACTCGTGTGCATGCTGTCTCTCTCATTTTTTTCTTCTTCTTTTAGCTCTAGTTATTGCTCTGTTTCTAAAACGTGAGTTGTTCCACTCTATTTACTTCTCACCAAGGAAACCGACAAACCATCTAAAGGTTTAAGTCTGGGGTTTACGGAAAAAAATCCTCAAACTAATCTTCAATTAAAAAACGTGCACATGACTTTAGACTTCATATCATTGACTTAGCATGTTGGAATGAATCTATAGTTAGTTCGAAAATTTATACTCTCTCCGTTTCACAACCAGTTTTTTGTTAAGGTTTTATTTTTGTTTTACAAAAAATGTCGCAATTTTATTAACTAAAATCCAGTTTTAACCTTGTTATACTAGTTTATTAATTAAAAAGAAAATACTTTTTAATGTAATTATAAAGGTAAATTAGGGTTTTTAATAGTTTTCTTAATATGTGTGCAAAATAGTAGAATAACACTGTTTGTGAAATATAAGGATTAATCAACACAGCAAAACCCCTTGTGTTTCACACACCTCAGCTTTTTCAAACATTCTGGAGCTGACACCTCAGAAAAAACCATTAGCCAATCAGAACATTTCAAATAATACCAATCAGCTTATTTCCAGTTTACTTGTCACGTTTTGTACCGGTTTGGTTTATTTCTTCTTCTTCTACTGATCCGGTTTCCACACGTCTAACTTTTTGTCAGCTTCTTCTCTCTTGAACCTGAAAACGCAAATCTCTATCTCCCTCTCCCTCTTTCAACCTCGATCTCCGTATCTCTCTGTCTCTCTCTCGCTCTCCCTCTCCCTCTCAGCTGCAACC
Organism: Noccaea bulbosa; assembly: GCA_900406535.1. Classification (NCBI taxonomy): domain Eukaryota; kingdom Viridiplantae; phylum Streptophyta; class Magnoliopsida; order Brassicales; family Brassicaceae; genus Noccaea; species Noccaea bulbosa. The sequence continues at coordinate 14,973 of OVBJ01000131.1, read as the reverse complement.
TCAATCTCCATCTCTCTCTCGCTATATAATTCTCCTCAGTTGCAATCTTGATCTCCATCCCAATTTCAAATCAGAAACAATTAAGGAGTTGCTCTTCTCCAGTTTTACTACTTGTCCCTCTTAAATCGAATCAATGGGTAGAGATTTTCTGATTCTGGGTATTCTCATTCTTCTTCTTTCTGGGTTTGTAACTTCAGCTCCTTCAGCTAATTCTCCTGCGAGTAAGTAAAGTCTACACATTTTTTTTCTACAATCTCTTTCCTTCAATTTTAGATTCAATCTCTCTGCTTAAATTTTTTCGAAATCTCACTTTTTTCGCAGAGATTGTTAGTGGGTTTATCTCAAATCACATGAAACGGTTATGCTCACTCAAAACTCAAAAGTCAAAACCACCACCAAAACAAGTTCGAATTTCTCCTTTGTCCTATCATGTTCTAATGCTTTTTCCCAGATTAGATTTCTGACAATTTTTTTTATGGGTTTTCTATTTGGGAAATCAGCAATTGCAACGAGATCGATGGTGAAATTCGAGAATGGGTATAATGTAGAGACGGTGTTCGACGGAAGCAAACTCGGAATCGAACCTTACTCGATTGAGGTGCCTAGCGGCGAGTTACTTATTCTGGATCCTCAGAACAGTAACATCTACAAGATTTCATCCTCTCTTTCACTATGTAAGTAGTATGATCAATCTGTGTTTCATGATATTGACTTGAGATTGAAGCTTGAGATTCTCTGTGGTTTTGATACAGTTGAATGAAGCCACGATTGTCTTTCGTCATCATCTAAAACTGAATGCACATGGATGATTGTGGTACAAGATGCTGCATATGGAAATTTTATGGAATTGTTTTGGTACTTTAATTGAAATTTCGTCTGAGCTATATTACCTTTTTTATGGATATTTTGCTGTATTTTTGTCGTAGCTGGAGTGAGTTTGTTACTTGTCAGGGATGAAATATAAGTTTTATAGTACTGTTTTTTTCTTTTCTTCTTTTGTTTGCTGAATCTGACTTTTTCAAAGATGAGATCTAAAACAAAAAGTGTTTCTATCAATTTTGTCAATAATAGAAACAAAGGCTTTACTTGCAGCTTAAAACTTGTTTCTTCATTGTTCTAAGTAAATCATGAAGTCATTGAAAAGTTAGTTTCTTTATGCATGTAAGCTGCCTTTTAAGAAACCAACTATACTTGGCCGAGTTATTGTTTTGAAATGTTCTTGTATATGACTTCTGCTGATGAGAACTATTGGAAGACACTTGTAGATAGCAGGCCGAGACTGGTTACTGGCTCCGGGTCACGTGGACGGGAGATTACGCGATGCGAAGCTGAACCATCCCAAGGGGCTTACGGTCGATGACAGAGGAAACATATATGTGGCTGACACAGTGAATAATGCTATCCGGAAGATAAGTGAAGGATGTAATAATAGTTTGTTTAAAAAAAAAAAAACAATAACAAAAATATTTCCCGGGCTACGTCAATTCCTAGGTGAACAGAAAATTAATGTCAAGATGTAAACTCTACTTTCAAAGAAGTGGATATGCTTTTTTAGAAGGAAAAAAGCAAGAAAATTGGTGGACGAACCAAAAGCAAAGAAGGAAGCGAAGAGGAAGAAAAAGAAACATATGAAGAAGAGAAAAACAAAAACCTTAATTTGGATTATTGTTTTGGCGATATTGAAGATTTATACAGTATGTTTGGATTTGAGTGAAACAGTAAGGTGGCAAAAAAAATAACATAACAAATTTAAACTTTATTTTCTACAACTTCTAATAATATTTTTTTCCAAACAAAAAACACTAAGGTGGCAAAAAAAATAACATAACAAACAACAAAATAAATTCTAATAGCCCTACTATTCACTAAGAGCATCTCCAAACCTATGCTAAATATGAGATATATGCTATTTTGTCATAACATTTACTTCAACCCTATTGCATATGCTATTGCAAAATAGCATCATGCTATTTTTTTTCTATATTTGGCATGAAATTATGCAATATGCTATTTTGCCATTTAACTTTTTATTTATAAAATAGTCATTCAATTTATAAATACTTTTAATTAACAGTTTAGTTATTTTGATTAGGATTTATTTAAATAAATAAACAATACTCATATACTCTTTAAAAATATAAATAATATTTATTTCATAGAAAATATAATAACATAACCATAATAAACTTAATTGATCATTTATGGAAAAATATTCAAATGAAGGTAATTAAATTTAAATCTTCATTTTCTATAAAAATATAGTGTGATTTATTTTGTTTTAATATTAGAATTATAAAAACTAAAAATATTAGAATTGTGGATGTTTTTGCAAGAAAGAAAAACAGATGATTCACTTTGTAAAATTTAAAGAAATCAAATAATTTAAAATATTCAAATGAAGGTAATTAAATTTAAATCTTCATTTTCTATAAAAAATATAGTGTGATTTATTTTGTTTTAATATTAGAATTATAAAAACTAAAAATATTAGAATTGTGGATGTTTTTGCAAGAAATAAAAACAGATGATTCACTTTGTAAAATTTAAAGAAATCAAATAATTTTAGCAATTAATAATAAGCTGGAAAAAAAATTATAGCATGAACCATTGGAGAGAAACTCATTGCTATTGCTATATTTTTGCCATTTGCAATAATAAAACTCATTTTCAAACAATTATTATTACATAAATAAATTTAAAAAAAAAAACAATTTCCCGCGGCGTAGCGCGGGTCAATTTCTAGTAGTTATTAACAAAATATATATTGAAGTAGGGAAAAGAGGACACATAGATTTCAAGAAACTCACAAATTAGCAAACCATGTTTGCATCCTTGCTCGTAAATTTTACATTCAATTAAAAAAANAAAAAAAAAAAAAAAAAAAAAAAAAAAAAAAAAAAAAAGAAAAGAAAAGAGGACACATAGATTATGCACCCACTTTGTCTGAGATTTAGTTTTTACAATCCAATCAATTTTTTGGGATAATTTCTGACTTAGTTAGAGTTATCTTGAGCATCTTTATGATTATTGTACCTACTGCCTCTATCAACTCCAATGTTTAGTGAAATTAGAAAGACAACAATAACGGCACAATGTAAAACCCAACATAAACTTTATTTTTGCTTTATTACATTATTATTGGTCAAAAGTAAACAAAAAGTCGCATGTATTTAGTCGTGGGCTTAAGTGGTGATAAAGTTTTAGTGTATTGAGATAATTAGAAGGGGACGATGACATGGTTATGGGCAGGTGAAGCCTCGGGGGATCCTGCGGCCACAAGCCCTACAAAGGACAGTGATATTGCGAGAAGGAGGGGAAGGTCGTGGACCTCGTGGTTGCACCAAATCGCATAGGCAAGCAGCTGCATCAGCATCAGATAGATCGCGGATGAGGTTGCAACATGGCTGCGCCCTTCCAAAGTCTAGGTAATTGCCGTAACGTCTTACGACATTGGAACATGCTCTTACCTGGCCGGCATTCATTGGACATGTAGGGGGTGGTGGTGGTGGAGACTTTGGAGGAGGAGGTGGTGGAGTCTGTGGTTGAGGCGGTGGTGGAGGGTATATTGGTAGAATTTCTGGCGGTGGAGTCTCCGGTGGTGGTGTGTCAGGTGGTGGAGTGTCCGGTGGTGGAGTGTCCGGTGGTGGAGTGTCCGGTGGTGGAGTTTCAGGTGGTGGAGGGTATATTGGTAGAATTTCAGGCGGTGGAGTCTCCGGTGGTGGTGTGTCAGGTGGTGGAGTGTCCGGTGGTGGAGTTTCAGGTGGTGGAGGGTATATTGGTAGAATTTCAGGCGGTGGAGTCTCCGGTGGTGGTGTGTTAGGTGGTGGAGTGTCCGGTGGTGAAGTTTCAGGTGGTGGAGGGTATATTGGTAGAATTTCTGGCGGTGGAGTCTCCGGTGGTGGAGTGTCAGGTGGTGGAGTGTCCGGTGGTGGAGGGTATATTGGTAGAATTTCCGGTGGTGGAGTCTCCGGTGGTGGAATCTCTGGTGGTGGATTGATTGGTGGAAGCGGTGGTAGCGTTGGACAAACACACGGTAGGCAAGTTAGTGGTGGTGGAGGTGGAGGCTGGCGTGGAGGTGGTGGTCGGCGAGGAGGTGGAGGCCGGCGTGGAGGTGGAGGTGGAGGCCGGCGGGGACTGGGCCGTGTCTGAGCTTGGGTTTGACCCAGGAAGAGGATGCTGATCATTGCAAGGACAAGAACTAAGATTTTTGTTGAACCCATAGGGGCTATTTTGTTCTTAGCCAATTTTTGTCCTCACAAAAGGGAAACTGTAAGGAAATTGATGGACTGAAGTGTACGGAGGCTGTGGGTATTTATAGAAGTTTTTGGAGTGTCAATAGCTTTGCAGTCTGCCACGTGTTCTATTTACAAACCCTCTTCTTCTGGTTAGTCATTTTTCAAAAAATCGTGGACTTGGCCTGGCCTGGTCTCTCTTCTTACATGCGATTTTCTAGTTATATATAGGAGGTAGTAATCAGTTATTCAAAATGCCGTATAATCGGTCAGGCACTCGACTCTTAATCGATAGATGAAGATAATTTGTGTGCAGATGCATTTCTTTTTCATTTACATTACTGTATCACAGTGATATTGTTATTATATACAACTAAGTTTTTCTTTAAAAAACAAAAAAGATATTGTTAGTATATATTTATTTGTTAGTACAACAAAACACATGGCACATGTTTTGTAACCTTTATCGATATGTATTTGCAATCGATTATTAGAGTTGCTATATACACCGCTCTGTGATATAATGACTTCGATTTTTGAGTAGAGCAAGAAGCACTCCCCATGAACAGACTCATTCTGAATATTTCTCCTTGTTTNTCCCTTTTTTTTTTTTTTTTTTTTTTCTAAATACAATATATAGCAATATGAGAAATCCCTTCAACAATATATATATAAGTTTTAGTTATGAATCATCCCATATGTATTTTTTTTAAACATACCATATGTCAGAATATTTTTCATTTACCATACCAATCCAAGTTAAATGAAGGATAAAATGCGAAAGTGAAGACCTAAAACCAACATAAAAAATATATTATATTAGAGCAGTTAAGATACTTTTCGTAACCCAAAAACATACAAAAATGTATTTTTTACTCTTCTTCATTTAATATCATTCCTTTTCTCTTCTCTTTCTTACAAAATTTTAATAATTAAATATCAATTAAGCTACAATTTGGGTATGCACCAATAATGTTGCTCTAAGAGCATGCATATCGGCGAACTTTACGTATGTTTTTTTTTTTTTTTAAATTCTCTTTAAAAAAAAAATCAACAATCATGAATCGACACGTGTCGAACTCGGTTCAGAGTCGAGCTCCAAACTTCTCGTTGGAGGCTATTCTCCGCACAGTACATGCCATGTCATCAATTTTTTTTCTTAAAGAACCGAGCCAAAATTTCTCAATGTGCATGTTCTAAGGCCAAGTGCAATGGCGATTTTCTCGCCGTTTCTTTAGAAAAAAAAAATTATACAGGTGACGATACCAGCACAGTTTTCGAGGTGATGAATTTCTTTCGGAAGATGTTTGGAAACCGTTTCTTCTGACACGTTTCGCCATGTGTCAGAATCTGATTGGGCAATGCATTATTATTATTATATTTGTTTTTCCAAAAAAATTAAAAAAAAATTAAAGAAAGTTTTTTTGTCCTTCATTGCACTTGGCCTAAGAGCATGGGCAACAAACAGTTTTTTTACAGTTTTTTTAGTTCAAAAATAAAAAGTTTAAAGAAACTCATATGAATATATCCATTGTACATGCTCAAGGTATTATAAATGTAAAACTGATAATCAAATACCCTTTAAATCCAAACTACTCCCAAAGCCCGAAAAATTCGGACCATACCATACCCGGCTACAAATGTCTGAAGGTTTTCGGCTGAATTGGGTTGATCCGGTTGACATTCCTACGATTAATAATGTTATAATTAAGTTGCTATGATTATGTCAACTTTACTATAGATTTTGGGGATTGACCAAATATTCGTCCGTATCATTAATTTTTTTTTTTTTCCTTGTTTTTTTTTCGAAAGAGATATCATTTGAAATTACACGATGAAGAAAAGAAGAAAAAAGAAAATGCTTTAAAAACAACTTGTGTGAGTTAAGCGGATAAAGGTCCATTAGCTCTGGAAATATTCAAACCAAGTATGAAGATAGCTTGGTTCATGGGGAGATGGCGCCGCCGTTCGTTTGATTGATCGATCCAAACTTGCTAGTTTTGCTCGAAGAAGAAGCTGAATTTCCTTTAACAAAGCTTGGGAAGGCTTGGGAGTAGAGGAGGATTAGATTATTGTTAACCTTGGCAGCTTCAACTCGGGGTACATGCAGAGGGACATATTATTGGGTACATATATGCCCTAAAATTATATATTGGTGGTTCTATCATTGTGAAGTTCGGTTGTAAGTGCTTAGTCTCGCGAGCAGTTAGAGCATCCTTAGTGGGGATATGAGAAACATAGTCTCTCTTAAGAGACTTTTGGCTGAATCTCTACACTGTTTACATACCCACATAATATAATAATNCTTGGGGGTCGAAGCTTTAACTGCTTCCGGGGGAAGCGATTCCCCCATAAACTCTTCCCCCGTCATATTTTTTTTTTTTTTTTCCTTTTCTTTTTTTCTTGGAACATGTGCCACGCCTCTCTAACGCGGTGCTCTTATAGATCTTAGGACTTGAACTTCCCAGCAGTTTAAAAATATATATAAGCAGAGGTACAAAGAAGGGTAATAGAATAGCAGCTTTTTGTTATTTTTCTGATTTATAACTCCATTTTAATCTATCCAGCTTACCAGTTTTCACGTTCTTATGATTCAACTTTTCACCTGATATACCAGTACTCTATGCCCTATGTAATTATTTTGGTTGAGATTTGATTTTGTATCAGTTTTTTCATTTTTATTTTTATTTTGGTTTTTGCTCCTATATAATTAATGTGATAAACAAAACAATAACAAAGTCATTATACTTTATTGCTGTTTAATTTAATAATTATATTTAGTATTGCGTGTGTGTGTTTTATTATATGGAAATTCTAAATTACTAATAGCAACTTCCTAAGTTCCTATTAGTAAATGATTAAAAAAAAAAAAAAAATTTAACCCCTAGTTATAAAGCTTGATGCATTAATGTGATAGGAGATGTGCCAACTTTCTTACAGAATTTTGAGCCTTAACGAAAAGTTCTATCGTATCATTAAATGTACGTTGCCAAAAAACATAATTTCCTCTAGACTGGAGCTGCAAGTCAGGGATCCATGTAGACCAAAAACTACAACCAAACTACTAAAATTTGGCTACGTATTTCTTTAACTAAAGTGTGATTTGCTGTAATAACCCATAAAATATTTAAAATAGCTAAAATAGTCTATCAAGATTTTACAAAATTTATTATCATAATTTTCCAAAAATACCCTTTTAAAGTCTTCCAAACTTGTTAGCAGACTCTAACTTTAATCTGCTAATCTTATATTTTTTTTGATAGACTCTGCATATTTTGGGCATACTAGAATTTTACTCTGCAAGTTTGCTATTTTATTGGCAGACTCAGCATAATTTTGGTAGACTCTGTCGAGGTTTGGCAGACTACGTGAAAGTCTTCCAACCTTACTAGCAGACTCAGATTTTAATATGCTAGTCTTCTAGTTTTGTTTGGTAGACTCTGCATATTTTTGGCAGACTTAAAGTTTATTCAGCTAGTTTACTATTTTATTGGCGGACTCAACGTAGTTTTGGTAGACTCTGCGTACTTTTTTATAGACTTTGTCGAGATTTGGCAGACTACGTTTAAATCTTCCAAATTTGCTAGTAGACTCGGATTTTAATCTGCTAGTTTTCTATTTTTTTTTTTGTATACTGCATATTTTTGGCAGATTTGAATTTTACTCTGCTACTCTGTTATTATATTGGCGGACTCAACATAGTTTTGGTAGACTATCTTCAAGTCTTCCAAACTTGCTAGCAGACTCGAATTTTAATCTGCTAGTTTTCTATTTTTTTTTTTTGTAGACTTTGCATATATTTGGCAAACTTGAATTTTACTCTGATAGTCTGTTATTTTATTGGCAGACTCAGCGTAGTTTTGGTAGACTCTGCATATTATTTTGTAGATTATGTCAGTTTGGCAGACTACGTGAAATCTTCCAAACTTGCTAGCAGACTCGGATTTTAATTTGATAGTCTTTTTTTTTTTTTTTGGTGGATTCTATTTTTTGTAGATTTTACGTATCTTTTTTGTAAATTCTGTTGAGATTTAGCAGACTATATAAAAATCTTCCAAATTTGCTAACAAACTCAGATTTTAATATGCTAATTTTTTTTTTTTTTTTTTTTTGTAGATTCTGCATATTTATAAATTTAAATTTTACTCTGCTATTCTGCTATTTTATTAACGGACTCAATATATTTTTGGTAGACTATTTTTTTGTAAACTTTATTGAAATTTGACCGACTATATAAAAGTCTTTTAAACTTAGTAGCAGATTGAGATTTTAATCTACTGGTCTTCTATTTGTTAATTGAAAGGATAAAATTAAAATTATACATCACTACTTAAGTGATTAGTAGATTATATGAATAATTAAAATATATATTGGTTATTATAGCTATTTTTTATTAAAAAAATAGGTTATTTTGAGTCATTTTCTCTTAATTAAATGGATATGAACTGATTAAATTTTCAGAATTGCCGTATTTATGACTTTTTGGTTTGTTAAGGCAGTATCTTTTTCCTTCACACGACAATATTTAGTTGAATCGTATTTTTTTAAACTATCAATTCCGTGACTCTATAAAGTACTAAAACTAATGAAAAAAATATAACTTTTTGTTACCCACGACTTACATAGAATTGGTTTATTTTTTAAGTGAGAGATTGTTTTGTCAAGTTTTTGAGTACTAAAAAATGTTATAACAACTTTAAGTATCTATTATGTATCCATGAATCATGATATCATGAAAGTTATGCTGTATGAATAAAATTGCAAAAAAAAAAAAAAGTATCCCAGTAATATTCGATTTTAACTATAGTATAATCAATAAGAACTCAATTTTAAAATAAAAATAAAAGGAGATTTTGAATAAAAAGTTAAAAGTCAATTAAACTCAAAAACCCCTTTAGAAATTATAACCGCTATTGTCTCAGTTAACGTTTCGTTAGGGAACTTCATGTTCTAAACACTATAAATACCAACCCTCGCCTCCAGAATAAAAAAACTCACACTCCTTATCTCTCCAACTACAATCATCCAAATCTCATTTAGAATTTTCCTCACAATTAATATGGCTTCAAAGAACATGAAGACAGTCATGGCTCTCTACCTCACCTTCAACCTCGTCTTCTTGGGCTTCGTCTCGGCCCAACCTCCAGTGGTCCAACCTTTGATGTGTCCACTATCGGTGACCCAACTCAATCCTTGCGTCAGCATACTTGGCCTCGTCACTATTGATCTCACCGCCCAAAATGCGGCCACCTGTTGCGATGTCTTAGCTGGAGTTGGTGTTCCTAATGCACCTGAATGTGCCTGTGAGGCCGCTAGGAACAGCCTTCTCGGCGGACTCGGACTTGGTCTCAGCGTCATCACTGGGAGAGTGACTGACCTTCTCCGCCTCTGCCCTTTAACACAGTTACCACTTGGTGGTGTCACCTGCAGCTTATAAGTATACAACATGCATGCAGAATCTTATATATATTAAGATCGCTAAAATAAGCAGACACGTTCCGTAATATCGGTTCATGGTGCAACTATGTTTTTCTAAAGTAATAAGATTCTGAAACTTTGAATGGCGTTTCACCTGTTCGGTAATTTTCCCTTACTATGTTCTTCACGTTATATGCACACGTATCGGTTGTTTTGGATGAACTAGTAAAACAAGCAATATATACAATCTTGGGTGAATAAAATGAGTGATGTTATTTTAAAAATAAAATGAAAAAATTTATTAGTTTACTTGCCATCCCATAATATTTTCTACGTATTTGCAACCTTTGAGAAATAAGTACTTTAATTATCAACACAAAAAATTTAGTAACAACTTACAAGAGTTGGTCAAAAATAAAGATAGCAAAGATATATAGATTGATCCCGCGTCAGTTATGCCATCGGTTGCAAAGCGATCTCCACAAGGGATCGATGTCTGGTAGTGTATATGCGGTCTCTAATCGTTTTGCCTATGGTAAAACGTAAAAGCAAGTTTTCTTGACGAGTTGTGACTCTTTTGAAAACCGACGCCCATACCGCGCTCCGGCCATAGATGGTAGATTGTGTATTGAAACGCCAAACGAATTGAACCAAAGGCCAGCCTGTTGAGCCGATAATGGAGTAATGGAGTAAAGGGTACCTGACAAGTCTAGTGTGATCTTGCTGCCGATAATCGTTGATCTCAAAAGTGTCCACACTGTAAATGAGTAGGAACAGGTGAAAACCCAATTGAATTATTGATATCTTGTCTCATATAGTTTACAACAAAGAAGACATATGCTTGAATAACTCCCCCAACCCAACTAAAGCTTCTAAATACTATAAATACAAACCCTAACCTCCCTATAATTACTCACACTCCTCTTTAATTACAATCAAGCAAAAGCTTAGTTATCATTTTCACAAAAATATTGCCGTTTCATGTATATTTGTTTTTTTTTTGTTTTTTTTTGGGAAACTCAAAAAACAAAACAAAAAAAAAAAACTGCCGGCGTTTATGCCTGTCAGAACAAGACCTAAAGATGTTTCTGTGTTCGTGGTAGGTTCGAGGATCTTGCACGGCGGAGCTAACTACTCGATCGTGTTCATTTAGAGCTTAATTAATTAACGAGTACTGACTGGCTCAGTCAGAATCATACTAGTAGCTAAGTCCGTAGGCTTTTTAAACATTCACACCATCCTTATAAATCGTAGCATCCGTTTTGGCACGCACTACATAGAAAATACATTCATCTTTTTCGACAACTTTTTTTTTATGTGATATGAAATGTCAACTTTCATATAGAAAGTTGAATGACGAAAAGCTCGTTAATTCGTATTTCATTTCATTTTACTTGCCAAACCTAATTTCCTCTAGAATGACTGGAGCTGCAAAATCCGGGCTCCATGTAAAAGGACCAAAAGCCACTAGTGTGGCTACGGATTTTTGTATAGGAACTGATTAAATTTGCAGAATTGCCGAATTTCACATGTATTCACTTCGTTTGTTTCCCCCCTCCTCCCTCCCCCCCACGTTTCGCATAGAATTGGTTAGTTGAGAGGATTTTTCAAAGGAGAGTTGTTGTTTTTTTTGTTGTTAAGATTTTGTGTACAATCATGAAAGTTGTGTTGTATGAACNAAAAAAATTAAAAAAAAAAAAAAAAAAAAATTATCCCAGTAATATTCGATTTAAAATATAATACAATTCGACCACTTTGTTGTTCTAACCACAATTTTAGTTGAATCGTATCTATCAATTTCGTGATTCTTTAAAACTAATGAAAAAAAAAAATCATATAACAAATTTCACATGTATTCACTTCGTTTGTTCCC